>CAUJRU010001170.1:0-192668 GCA_963277665.1 Viscum album
TTTACGCCATCACGTCATCGAAGTTGACTCGATAAAGAAAATAGAAATCCATATACTGTAATCTCATTGAAACCTCAAATAGTTTAGATGTCATCAAGGAAACTTATTCTATATCCTTCATTTTATAGACAACATCATCATCATGTGTTTTCCCTTCGCCAATTTGATGATTAAAGGGGATTTATATTAATTGACTATTGACTATCAGGAAGTATATAATAGTATCAAAGAATATCTCTTGATCCCTCAGATGCTAATGCCACCCTTTGAGTGAAAACCTGTCATTCTATAAGTGATATCTCTATATATATCAATATTATACTTACTTATGAAAAATAATGATTATGGGAATTATAAAATACTCTATTATCGCATTCAAACCATGATTGACGCTAAGACTCATTATTTTCGTATCGAGAAGTGTTGCATTATGATAATCATTATAGACAAGAAAACAAGAAACTATGTGTAGATCCAAGAGGTCCATATTGTCTCAAAATATAACACTTTAAAATATATCATCATATGTCCAATGTTTAGGGGACATTTGAAATGGTGGGTGGTTATCCTGTAGCAGTTTGATATACAGTTTTTGCCTCAAAAATCATTTAAAGTCTAGGATTTGGTAGATTTCCTTGTAAAACACCAATATGTAGAAACTATTTCATTAAATACTAATTTAATAGAGGAAGATATTTTTTTGTTCAAACATTCCCCAAACGTGGGAGATGCATTTTGGAAGTTTATTTAGGATCCCAATAGGTAATATAACATAAGACACTATTCTGAAAAAAGTTGTGTCAATGTTATTCCTCATAACCCTCGAAAAGGAAATTTTACCTTATTATTCCTACTATTATATGGATATAACAATAATGAGTAAAAATATCAGTCCATCATTATAATCTTATAACTGGAGCTCCGAAAACATTTGGACCACTTTGAGGTGCAAATCTACCCATATTTGGAAATCAAGCAGACCAATGAGGATTATGCTATCAGTTAAGAAGAGTTAATCTCACAACCTGACTTTTTCTTAGGGTTAATGGTAGATTACCCCTTGTAACTAAAATTGAATCTTGTCTCATGATCATATAATTTTCAAGATGATGCACTGGATAATGTAGCTACAACATTGGTGGATCAAAACCATTATGAAATATTCTTAAGCATCTCCCGTCGAAAATGGTTTCCCTATTTTATTAAGTCATAACAGAGCAAAAAAATGAAGTCAGTCCTTTCCAAAAGACATATTTTTTGACCACTACCTGGATGATTACCATCATGAACTACCTTCAGAATAATGTAATGCCACTATATAGTTATGGGAAAGAGATTATCAATTGGTGTGAAACTAAATTCATATATTATCATGGACTAAACTAAATGAATGAACTATATAAATTAGGCCCTGTTGGACTCTTCCATAGATTAATTGATTGAGACTACACTATTTCTCTCTTGATTGAAGTACATGGATGATCATGTGGTCAACACCAGTTAGGATGCATGATTTCTAGACAAATCCAAAGGGTTGGATACTACTGGCGTTCGAGGATACTGTATTTCATAGATTTCACTCTGAAATTTAATAACATCAAAGTGCATTACAGCTTCATCCACCAACATGTAGATGTTCTAAATACATCAAAATACTCTATTCTATTTTCTATATGGGGAACGGATGTTTTTGGGCCACACCCTGCTCTAATGGTTATACATGTCAACACCATATAAACAACTATAGATTTATTCTCCATATAGGCTGAGGAAAAACCACCCAAATAATTTGAGGCCATAAAATTTTTTATCTTGATGAATAATATCAGGATTACCAGATTCCACATCCACTACTGATAGAAAATGACAGCAATTTATGTTTTAATGTGGTGGAAAACTTGTATACGGAGTAAAATATAAAATAGAACCATTCATACATCTATTTTGAGGTTAATAATGGGCATGTAACGTCCTTGAAAAAATAATTTTCAAATAGACTCCAAAAGATGGAAGATAATAATAATAATTTTTATCCCAAAAAACTCTTGCATGGCTTGTGGGCCTACCAAAACACAACCAAAATACTACACTGTGGACCCTTTATTCACTAGTTTACACAACATAAGCAGTGATTCCCATTAAGTTTCTATTTACATCACTTTGAATTTCAATATTTTTCCAGCTATCCATATATGATAAATCATAGAAATGAATATATGTATTAGAACAACTCTATGAGAAAATATTTCACACCCTGAATAACTTAGAGTTTGATTAAAATTGAATAGTGAAGGATTTTAAAAAGAAGGTCATCCTATGTTCATTCTTCTAGGTATAACTAGTATTGTTCTTGAGGAATCCAATGATTCGAGGTAAAAATCCACTAAATCATGAACCAATGGGGGTGGGACCTTAATCCATACATAAGATCCACTCTAATGACTATTTTTTATTGATCTAAATGGATAGAGAGATCATTATAACCCCAACCAATGCAAGGTTCGGGATGAAATATTTCATGTAATCCCATGATACTCATCATATCCATAGGACATTAAATTAAAAAACACAGTATATAGTCCACTTTATATGACATTAAACTGCAAATCACATCATCCTGACTGCATGATGGTAATATTCATGGTTCACGTCCTTTTTTCACAATGAAAAATTTCATAAAATTTAAATATGTGTTTGAATGGATCACAACATTCAATGATGACACCCCAACAATTTTTTTTAAGAACTATGTGTTATTGATTCATATTAAAATGGGATATGTAGTGATTCCTATATATTATTTCCAAGGACCATCCATCATTTTGGATAACATCGAAGTACCAGTTTCCCCACATCAAAACCAGATTAATGTGGGGATATATTTTCATAACTACATGTGGCATGATTCTTACTCTAATAATATAAATAGTGATTCTCGGGTCTTATCCCATGGTGTATCAACAATATTACATTCTTAAATGGATGGACTACTTCTTTAATGATAGGAATTGATCTTCACAAATATAATCCTCTTCACATGATGATAAACTACATGATCATTACAAGAACTATGTGTGTTTGGATTTTCATTCCAGTGAGATACATAGTGAAACTGAAACCTCCCATCCCTGGTTCAGACACAATAGGAGAAACCATCACTCCCAATGTTTGAGTTAGACATGTATAGAGAACCTTTCGATAACTACATGCGGATTTATTCCATTCATAAAAGGTTACATAGTGACTCCCAAAAATCCGTCCCTCTACCCAACTGTAACATTTCCCCTCATTCACATCAGGTCATCTTCTTCCTCACCACATAAAAATAAATTTCATGGGATTTTCTAAATACGTAAAAAATGATATTCATTTTAATGAGATATTTGGTGAGAACCACATCTCAAATCATTTTCTAGAAATTATAGAACCTAAATCGTTATATCCTTCACTTATGTTTACTTTTTGTTGTTGAATAATTTTTTACCAGTCCTTGCTTCTCCCACCGAGCATTGCTTATGTGGGAATTGTAATATTTTAATAGAGTTCCCTATATGAGTAAGGAATATCAATTCACATCAGGGTTATCATGTTCTGGTTTGTAAAATATTAAAACAAACAACAAATATCTTCACTTCATGACTAGAAACTCAATGGATTCCTCAATAACTATGTGTGGCTTGATTATGATTCCAATTAGACACATATTTATATCCACATATTTAAAACTTGTCCCAACAAAAACAAAATATGTTAAATTCCCCCTTTCTCTTATGTATGAGTCATATCTATATGAGAGATCCCAATATGGGTTCCCACCCTTTGTGTGAGAAAGTATTCAAGAACCCACCATTTCCTCCACACTTGAATTAAATTCGTATAGGGGATCTTTGTTTTAGATATACATGTGTTTTTATGCTTTCTCCAATAAGATATATAGTGATGCCTGTGTCTTATACCCTGGTCCATCCCCAATCACATCGATGAACCTTAGGCCTAGACTTCCTTATCATATGACCTTAAAATGAATAAATAATTTCTGGGATGAATAAATTTAAACATCCTGGTACCTTACGAACTATATGGGGATTGATTCTCATTCCAGTGAGATATTTAGTGACACATGTACCTCATGTACTACACCTATCCACATGGTAATAAAATTTTTCCCCTATTATGCATAAAATATATATACAAGAGAACTTAATTTGTGTTCCACCATTCAGGATTACATTAAAGATATAGATATACCCCCTTACATATTCAAGCGAATCTACAGATCATGACTAATATTAGTCCTAACAACTCCTTTTTCCTCTAAAACTTCCCTTCCACACATCATAATACTAATCCTGGAATCATTCAGAAACTCAAAATATTTCTCCAGTGATAGGTAATAGATGGTATAATACATGAGCAATCCTTTTCATGTCTATGATATAACATTTCATAGTTGGATTTTCATATTCTGCCCACTAATATGGACTTTTAACCAGGGGATGCTTCTATTTTAGTATTCTATAAAATTCCTAAATTGGATTTACATAATGTATCCCAGAAAAACAGTTTTGTCAACCATTGGTAATTTCTCCCTATGGAGAATCCTTTTTTGTTTTTATATGATTTCATGGAATGGTGTTAGAGCACACATACTTTTTCCATATCATTTCTCCTTATTAGGGAACCCAAAATATCATTGTCTAAAATTTCCTCCCTCATTTATAATATATTTTGAAATTACCTTGGTCAGATATGCAACATATTATCAGTAATTTGAATGATTATATGGTCCTAGTTGTATGAACAAAAACTATAAGGACCAGTCTCTCATGTTTTTGTCTGAATTGTGCTAGAAATATATTTCCCCATTCATAATTAATTTTTACATAAGATTCTACTACCATATTCAAGTATATTCCTTACACTATCCAAAATCCATATCATTGGAAAACTAAATATCTATAAGCTTCCTATGTCCATTGTAAATAAAATATCGGTTTTAAACTAAATTTCCACAGTATGATTGTACATGACCGATATGTCATCGAATAAGTTTCCGAACAGTAAGGCCTGTCACTCACGATGTTTCATTCTTTGACTATGCCCTAACACGTCCTAGCAGGCATTGAATAAGGTTTCCCAAAATTGGTTTTTCAACTACTGAAAACATTTTCCTCATGAGAGACCACATATATCTGCATAATACATTTTAGCATTACCAAACATCATATTTAGAGATCCCCATATTATAACTCACAATATTCCCCTCCTAATACCTAAATGTTAACATGTATTCCATGAAATATAACCCTTAAAGTGGAGTATTATTAACCATTCACTCAATGATAATATCATAAATAATGTCACCCCAATGTCCTTGTTGTGTGAGATTAAACTACAAAGCATAATGTCGTCACAATATAACATTAAAATGAATAAAATAATGTATTTTATACAAATGTTAAAAATTATGACAACATCCTCACCATATGACATTTAGAATACAAGATAAATATCCCTATCACATGAAATAAATTGGAAGGATTCTTGAATCCTTTCCAGATATAGTCCTTCCCCTGACATTAATCATTTTTCCTAATTTCCACTCCTTTACACAATGATGTGATTTTTGAATCACATCCAATGATAATAACAATATTCCCTCCATTCTCATACATCTTCTCTGGGAATACCAATCGTCAAGGTGTTATGAAATCAGGATCCCCTGTAAACTTCCTTTAGCCTTCAGCTTTAGAATATAAGAATTCTTTATAACTCCATTTCTAACTGTGCAGTATCACACCCCATTTGGTTTTGAAAAATTTAACTAAAAATAGGGAATATCATCCCTAGGTGTAGAGACCCAAAGATTGACATACATGGAAATTACATTACATATTGGGGAATAAATAATAAATAACAAAAACAGACAAACAAGGACCGTAATAGTTTAGTGTCTTTTGAAACTCGAAATATAATCTTCTAATCATTGTGAAAGAAATTGAACATCTCAAAAAAAGATCTTCCCCTTTTGTTTTCCTACCTAAAAATTTTCTTTAAATCCTGTGGAAAAGAAAACATATAAAGGGTGAGCTCAAATGATCAGTAAGGATAATCATGGATAAAATAAAACAAATCTTATACATTTGAAGTTAAAAAATGAACCTAATGTTTAAACATAAAAATTTTAACCAATGACATAAAACATGGCAGTATGTAAGGCATAGAGCATAAAGAAACATTAATCCTAATAAAATACAATGGGATTAAAACATGTAATTGTGGAAACCATTAAGCAGCTGTTATGATTTCCATAGTATCCAATGCATTGCTACCAAGACCATCTTAGTGGACAAAGTCCCTTTTTGAATCGAGTTCACTCCTCATTCCAGTCATGTATCACTAAACGAGATTAACTTGACGTTCCAGCCATGTCTATCTCATGAGATATAATCTTTACCAAATGCATTGGATGGAGATATAGGTCCCACACATCGCATAATGAAATCATTCTTACTTGTTCCACAACATGAACATAAATCATTCATCATAACCCAAATAATAAAAATGAGTTTCATAAACATCATCCCATCATAACATAATCCATATAAAATAAATGGATATCAATTCATCATAAGAAAAATAAAACCATTTAAATAATAGGTAAAGTATACTTGAAACATAAACACACTTAATAATGACATCTTAGATGGAAACTAGTTTTGATTAAACACTTGAAATGAATTCTTGAGTAAAATATCATTTCTTCATCAAAATCATTTTCTTTTCTCCAAATGAAATCAAATTTTAAAAAGAACGGATTTTTTTTTAAAATAATAATGAAAACATATATAATAATCTTCATGAAAATTAGGTGTTATGAAACTGTAAATTTTTTTTCATTCCGTATAAGTTAAAAAATCATTCTCGTCGTACTTTGGCTAGAAAAGTCAAAACGTCTCTCGTACTGAAAACGACAAAAGATTACTTTCATAACTTTTACTAAAAATTAACCAATAGGTAAAATTGGATTTAAACAATTGTATGAGGAAAGAAATTATATTACATATTGAGTAAACATGTATGTGGATGATAAATATTCCCCAGTAAATTCTAATGTATAAACAATCTCGGATAAAAATGAGATTGTGTGATTTTCCCTTACCTTATTTCTGATATGCTTCGTATATATCTGAAACTCCTGTATAATGATTATAAAATGTCATTAAATTATTATAGAATCATATTAATTTTTATGATATCATATATGGTTCACAAATGAATTTATATTACCCGTTCTTTTGTAAATTCCATGTTAAAGCAGTGTTTTGGGTAAAATTGTTTCATTTATCGTACATGTTTCGACATGTTGTTCTTGATATTATTACATATATCCTGATTTAAATAATTAAATAATTTAAAAAATGTTTTATATATAATATATATTCATCATATAAATATATATGATATATTGATAAATGGAATGAAATACCCCGTTAATGGAGACGGCAGGCCGTACGTACGCAAGAACGCTGTTTTTGTTTCCTTATTGAATTAAATTGAATTAAGTAAATGAAAAATATATATACATAAATACATTATCATTATTATTTAATATATTTCATTATTTTTTATCAAATATAATTTATAATCATACTTTAATTGTTAATCATGGAAAATGAATCTCATCGCGTTCGTGGAGACGGTAGTCCATACGTACGCATGAGCGATGATATCATTCCCATCATTGTGGAATTGTAATGAAGTGTACGTATAATATTTCAGAATCAATATCACTTTACACTAATCATATATAGTTATTTAATTAGACCATTATACCTATCCAAGTAAGGTGGTGGTGGAAAACAGATTACACCACAACGTGGGGACGGTATTCTGTACTTACAGACACGCGCTGATTTCATTTTCCGTAGGATGTATAGAAGATGAAATAAGTTCTTTTCATATTTATAATAACATATAAGTATATTATTGATGATTATGTTATTAATTTATGATGAAACAAATAAATAAGAAGAAGTAGAAGAAGAAATAAAATGGAAAGAATTGGTAAAGGATATTACCTCTTCTTTGACGCGTCTCTTCTTATACTTATCATTGGGCACCAATGTTAGTCTTTGAAGAAGAAAATGACCTCTATTATGTGTCTAGGGAAGTGGAGAAGAGAAATTGTCATAGTTTTTTCGAGCATGAATTCTCAACGCGGTGGGAGGTGGAGAGGGAGGAGGTGCCCTTTTATAAGGGAGGAGAGGGGCACCTTTGGAATTATAAGAAGTATTAATTTATAATAAATTCCAACCCAACATAAAAACCAAAAAAATGACTCATATCCGAATATTAGTTGATATAGGGTTGTAATCTCATCAACCAATAAAATTTAGAGTAGTTGGGAATTTATTTTAAACATTATCAACTTTATTTATCCTTATATAATCTATTTAATTTTATTTGTGGTATCAATATTCTAAATTTTAAATCATTATAAATAATTACATATATGTTGGGAATTTTCCATAATTGTATAGGTTATTAAATTTTAGTCCATATAAATGTTAATTTATAATTTCTATATAGTTTTGTGATTTTTAAACAATTTTCTAATATATAATTTTTATAAAATAACTATAGTGTCAATTTTTACATTATTGGTTTATTTGAATTTAAATAAAATATTCATAGAATATATGTTAGAAATAAAAGCTTTAATAGATTCCTAAAATGTCATATGTATCTAGAAAATTAGAGGAGCAGATTAAATAGTTCATATAATATTTATTTTAAAACATTTAAAATCATTTATTTGACAATTCTATCAATAAAATAATTTCAACATCACTATTGTGTCATAATTAAAGATAATTATTTATTACCTAAAAATTATAAATTAATTCACATGATGTAGATAATTTTATTAGATTTCTTGATACTATTTATGTTCGAAGTTTCATGAATTTTAACAGTTAATTAAAATTATTATACTTATAAGATTTAAGAGAGTGACATGTTGTCACTTTCTTCGGTTTTAATAATAATTAAATTATTTTAATTGTCAAAAGTCCATAAAATAAATTTATTCATATCCATAGGCGATAAGGGTATACTTTTAGTCATCTAATAGAACATTGGAAGGTGTTAGTGTAATTTAATAATCTTATTTAACCACCTAATTACACGATTTACCTTTTACGGCAGTAAATAAAAATTATCATAGTAAATATTCATAATATCA
Organism: Viscum album; assembly: GCA_963277665.1. Classification (NCBI taxonomy): domain Eukaryota; kingdom Viridiplantae; phylum Streptophyta; class Magnoliopsida; order Santalales; family Viscaceae; genus Viscum; species Viscum album. The sequence continues at coordinate 9,248 of CAUJRU010001170.1, forward strand.
AAAATAATAAAAGTAACCTATTAACATAATTTGTAACTACTGAATACAGATATGTAATCCATTTATCAAAATTAAAAACACATAATTTGCAGTAATTAATTTAAAATTAATCCCATTATTAAGATAACTGATTTTAAAAGTTAAAAGATTGACTAAGATTGAAATGATTTTACCTATGAAATCAATGTAAAATTAATGGTAATGACATAAATTAAATTAAATGGTAAAAATTTATTCTATTTATACTTTAAAAACATTCAATATTATAATTTAACAATAAAAATTATTGTGATGAAAAAAGTTGTTTTTAATTAAAATATACCGTGTTTTTACTATTCATAAAAATATGGAAGTTATCAGAATAATATGAAAAAATTATCCAAAGTAAAATTTTATATCATTATTCAATATAAGAATTTTATTTCTTAAAATTGAACGTATAAACATTTCACAAAGTAGATTTAATGTGTGTGTGCCATCAAAAGGGGGCAAAACTGCATTTTTTTTAAAATATTTATTTCATCCAAAAAAATTATTTTATTCTCATACCATATTCTATGAAATGTGTAAGAAAAATTATAATGTCATAAAATTCAAAATTTATTTAATACTATTCATAATGGCATGCTTATAATAATATTATAACCATATATCATTGTTTAGTGAAACCCGATGTTGCGTACAACACACGCTATCGAGAAAGGTCGCGATTGCGTGTAATGCAAGCCAAGTCACGGATGCATGTAGTGAAAGACACTTTTGTTGTTGCGTATAATAAAATCCAACAATATTTCATTTATACATTTAATATATATATATATATACTCAATTTTTCGTAGAATAACTACTATCAAAGAAACTTGAAATTGTGTGTAACACTATCCAAGATTAGATTTGCGTATACTGTAAGAAAATACGGTGTTGTATATAGCGCAAGATAATCTGGGTTTAGTGTACAACAGAAGATATGAAATAAATTAAAAATAATATATCTTATAAAATATTGGTATTTTACATTCTAACCCCCTTAAAATGTATTTTTCCTTCAAAATTTGACGGGGTTATAAATGGTTTATTATATGAGAGTTTCATTCATAGAAACCCAAATCGTAAAAAGGAATACCAAAACATATCTTTAAAAACTAATGAATAAAACGTAACGGTTACCCAAATTAACTAATCACCGGGTTTCCACATAAGAGAACATAGGTGAAAATATGGATATGAAAGAGAAATATGACCATCATGTTGTGATGGAGAGTGGAAGAGAACATGGCTATGAAAAATCCAACAATCACCAAGCCATAAATTTGTGATGATATAAGGTACCATCTGGTTCATTGGATATAAGAGAACAAAGACAACATTTTTGGTTTTCAATATCATTTCTCTAAAGATGAAAATATTGATTTAGAAGAAATACTTATTTGATTTCAGTGTAATATCGTTGTTGGTCATCCTATGAACAATTTCCACTTCATCTCTTATTTAAAGAAATGATGTTGAATTTGACATTCTCGAGGTGTTAGCAGATCATGCGATAAAAAGATATGTCATTCCATCTACCTCGATCACAAGTTATTAAATATACATAAGTCCATCTATGCTGAGATTAATCGTATATGGATCCTAAATTGGACTTATACATCATCGATAATACTGAATAATAAAATAAAACTAGATTCTACTAACCAGGGACTTCCTGTGGGCCATTAGTAGGCGATAAGGGCCTGTCAAACTTCGGTTGTGGGTTCGATTCCCACAGCCTTTTCCGACGCAACCGATTGTCGCATGTCCTGTAGGTTGTCCCTTTTTCAAAAAGTACAATATTTTAACATTCCAGAAATAATATCTAACAAATATCTAGCCATAAAAAATAATATTTATATCTAACTTAATTCATTACAATCATTAGGCTTATCCAAAATATTTCTGTCCAAGCTCATAGTATAAAGAAAACAATTACTAGAAATGTCATCTACCAAGCATGCAAATACCATCATTTATGCTACATATATCACAAGATATATCTTGTTGATCGCATTTCAAACATGTGAATACCTTAATCTTTTATTTACTTGCAACATTTTTTACCATAGAAACTTAGTTAAAACATGAATGTTGTCTAAAGTTATCTCTTTCCACATACCAAAATCCCAAAACATCTTTATACTCAAACCATGATTTCACTTTGTCCTTTTATTAGTCATGAACTCATCAATACTCTAAAACATATTATTTTCTCTTTATCCCTTAATGATGCGCATATCATCTGCATTCCAAAAATATTTCAATCACTTTTCATGGTTATCGATGCCATATTCTTATGGAAAACCACAATGGACCAATACATAGATATTCCAATATACCATAAAAGTACCTCAACAACATTACTCTTGAACATAAACACTTCAATCCATCCTCATCAATGATTATCAGAGAATAATTCCTTCCTTGATTTTGAAGTAACCTCTTATGTCAGGGCATCGAGATGGGTAATGCCCATATTCTCCACATATAAGACATGGAACATCATAATAGTATTTCACTCTATGACCCTTCTCTCCACATAGATAACATCTTCCCCTCCATTTTATGTATTCATCAATGATCTTCATCCCTTTTTTAGAAATCTCAATCTTCCTTTCTCTATTCTCCTGAACATGCGATCATGCATAACATTCCATCTTCCTCTTATTTGATGAATTAGTAATACCCCTAAAGTTCACCTTGTTAATCATATATCACCATGAATGATTCGTCATAATCACAAAATCATTCTTTCTAGGTTATACACAATTTTGTTGATCATAGTCACCAATTTTTCTATTGGATTCAATGATGACCCAATTCTTTCTGGTTCCCTCCATTTAATAAAACAAAAATCCATGGTGTAAGAAACAGTTAAAATAAAGCGGAACCACATAATCATAAAAACTCACTTATGGGATGTCTAACTTATAACACATTATTTAATCCAGGACACATTAGGTTTACTCTAGGTTATTCATGATCGTAAACAAAATTATTGGACTATAAACCATTATTATACTAAACCTTAGGGACATCCATAGACATACCTTAGAAATATATATATATGTATATAACTAATGTTTTGACATCCTAGATTCCAAAGGTTAACTAAACCTTTCCTCTGATACTAACTGTAGAGACCCAAAGCGTAACATACATGGACATTACATTACTTTTTGCGGAATACATAATATATAAAAAAATCTGACACACAAGGACCATAATAGATTAGTGTATTTGGAAACTCGGAATATAATATTCTAATCATGGTTAAATATCTTCAACATCTCCCATAAAGATCATCCCCATTTTTTTCATACATAAAACGTTTTTTTAAATCTTGGGGATAAAAAAACTTATAAAGGGTGAGATCAAATTCTCAGTAAGGGTAATCATGGACAAAATAAAACAAATCTTATACATTTGAACTTAAAAAATGAACTCTATGTTTAAACATCAAAATCTTGATAAATGACATAAAACATGGTAGTATGTATGGCAAAGATAATAAAAAAACATTAATCATGATAAAATAGCAGGGGAATAAAACATGTAATTATGGAAACCATTAATCACATGTTATGATTTCCATAGTAGCCAAGACATTACTGCCAAGACCATCTTAGTGGCCAAAGTCCCTTTCAGAATCGAGTTCACTCCTCGTTCAAGTCCTGTATAACTGAACCAGATTAACATACCATTCCATCCATGTCTATCTCATTAGATATAAATCATTATCCAATGTATTGGAGGGAGATATAGGTCCCAATCATCTCATAATGAAATAATTCTTACTTCTTCCACAACATATACCTAAATCATTGATCATAACCCAAAAAATAAAAATGGGTTTCATAAACATTATCCCATTATAACATAATCCATATAAAATAAATGGATATCATTTAATCATAGAAAATCAAACAATTTAAATAATATATACATTATAATTGAAACATAAAAATACTTAATAATGTTATCATAGATGGTAAAAAGTTTTGTTAAAACACTTAAAATGAATTCTTGAGAAAAATATCCTTTCTTCTTCAAAATCATTTTCTTTTCTCTAAATGAAATGAAATTTTGAAAGAAAATTATTTTGTTGAAAATAACCATGAAAACATATAGAAGAAGAGTCTCAAAAATTAGGCATTATGAAATCATAAAAATCTGTTCATGTCCTATATGATAAACAAAACATTCTCCTCATACTTTTGCCAGAAAAGTCAATAAATCTCTCGTACTAAAAATGACAAAAGATTCGTTTAATATCTTTTACTAAGAATTCACGAATAGGTAATATAGGAATAAAAAAAATTTATGAGGATAGAAATAATATTACATATCAATGAAACAAGGATGTGGATGATGAATATGCCCCACTAAATTCTGAAATATAAACAATCTTGGATAAAAATGAGATTGTGAGATTTTCACTTACATTATGTCTGATATGCATCGTATGTATCCTATCATTCTGTATAATGATTTAAATAATGTCATTTACATATTAAAGAATCATATTAATTGTTATTATATCCTATATGGATCACTTATGACTTTATATTACCCGTTCTTTTGTAAATTCCATGTTAAAGCAGCGTTTTCGGTAAAATCGTTTCATTTATAGTACGTGTTTCAACAAGTTGTTTTTGATATTAATATATATATCCCGATTTACTTAATTACATAATTTAAAACATGATATATATATATAATGTATTCATCATATAAATATGTATGATAGATCAATAAATAGAATGACATTCACAATTCATGGAGACGGTAGGCCGTACGTACGCATGAACGCTGTTTTAGTTTCTTTATTGAATTAAATGGAATTATGTAAATGAAACATATATGTACATAAATCAAGTATCATTATTATGTAATATATTTCATGATTATTTTTCATATAAACTTTATTATTATTCTTGAATAGTTAATCATGGAAAATGAATCTCATCATGTTCGTGGAGACTGTAGTCCGTAGGTATGCAGGAGCGATGATATCATTTCCATGATCGTGTAATTGTATGTAAGTGTATGTATAATATTTCAGAATCAATATAACTTTAAAATAAATATATATAGTTATTTATTTACACAATTATACCCATCCCAGTAAGGTAGTGGTGGAAAAAAGATTACTCCACATCGTGGAGACGGTATTCCGTATGTACGCACGTGTGGTGATTTTGTTTTCTGTAGGATGTATATAAGATGAAATAGGGTTTTTTCATGTTTATAATAACATATAATTATATGAGTGATACTGTTTTTATTAATTTATGATGAAAAAAATAAGTAATAAGAAGTATAAGATCAAATAAAATGGAAAGAATCGGTAAAGGATATTACCTCTTCTTTGACGCGCCTCTTCTTATCCTCTACTTAGCGCACTAAAGTTGGACTTTGAAGAATAGAAGGACCTCTATAATGTTTATAGGGAAGCGGAAAAGAGAAATTGGAAGGTATTGGCTGAGCTGGAAGGCTCAATGTGGTGTGAGGAGGAGAGGGGGGAGGTGCCTTTTTATAAGGGATGAGAGGGGCACCTTTGGAATTATAAGAAATATTAATTTATAATAAATTCCAAACCCACATAAAAACCTCAATATATGAATAATACCAAAATATTAGATGATATATGGTTGTAATATCATCAACCAATAACATTTAGACAAGTTGGGAATTTATTTTAATCATTATCAACTTGATTTATCCTTATATAATCTATTTAATTTTATTTGTGGTAATAATAATATAAATTTTAAATCATTATAAATAATTAATTATATGTTTTTAATTGTGATTAATTTTATAATTTTTTAAATTCTATACCATATTAATTTTAATTAATAATTTTTAAATATTTTTGTGATTTTTAAACAATTTTATAATATGTAATGTTTATAAAATAGAAATAGTGTCAATTTTGACATTATTCATTAATTTGAATTTAAATAAAATATACCGAGAAGATGTGTTCGAACTAAAAGATTTAATAGATTTAAAACATCTAATATTTATCTGTAAAATTAGTGGATCACATTATATAGCTCATATAATATTTATTTTAATACATTTAAAATCATTTAATTTATAATTCAATAAATAAAATAATTTCAACATCACTATTGTGTCATAATTATTGATAATTATTTAACCCCTAAAAAATAAAAATAAATTCACATGATGTACATAATTTTATTAGCTTTCTGGAGACTATTAATTTTTGAAGTGTCATGAAGTTTATCACTAAATTAAAATGATTATACTTATAATATTTAAGAGAGTGACACGTTGTAACATTCTTTGGTTTTAATAATAATAAAATTATTTTAATGGTCAAAAATCAATAAAATAAATTTATTCCGATCCTTAGGTGATAAGGGTCTAATTTTAGTCATCCAATAGAATTTTGACAGGTGCTAGGGTAATTTTATAGTCATATGTTTACCCTTAATTACATGATTTACAATTAACTGCAGTAAATAAAAATTGCCATAGTTATTATTCATAATATCAAAAAAATAAAAGTAACATATTAACATAATTTGGACCCCATGAATCCAAATAAGAAAACCATTTTTCAAAATTCAAAACATAGAAGTTGCAGTAATTAATTTAAAATTAATCCCATTGTTAAGAAAATGGGTTTTAAAAGTTAAAACATTGCCAAAGATTGAAATGTTTTTACCTATGAAATCAATGTAAAATTAATGTAAATGACATATATTATATTAAATGGTAAAAATATTTTCTATTTATTATGTAAAACAATTCAATGTTATAATTTAACCATATAAAATTCTGCGATGAAAAAAGTTGTTTTTAATTAAAATATACCGCGTTTTTCTATTCATTAAAATATGGAAGTTATCAGAATATTATGAAAAATTAATCCTAAGAAAATTTCTATATCTTTATTCCAAATAATAATTTTATTTCTTTAAATTGATCTTATAAAAATGTCAAATACTAGATTTAATGTAGTTGCACCATCAATAGGAGGCAAAACTGCATTTTTTGAAAAATACTTAATTTACCCAAAAAAATTATTTTGTTCTCACAACATGTTCTATAAAATGAGTAGGATGAGTTATAATGTCATAAAATTCAAAATTTAGTTAATAATATTCAAAAATTCTAGCTTATAATAATATTATAACTTTATATCGTTGTTTAGTGAATCATGGTATTGCGTACAACACACGCTATCGAGGAAGGTCGCGATTGCATGTATTGACAGCCAAGTCAGGGTTGCGTGTAAGGCAAGACTCCTTTGTTGTTGCGTGTGATAAAATCCAACCATATTACATTTATACATTGAATAGATATATATATATATAAACTCAATTTTTCGTAGCATAACTACTATAAAAAAAACCTAAAATTGTGTGTAACATGATCCAAGAATAGTGTTGCGTATTCTTCAACAAAATACGGTGTTGCGTATAGTGCAGGATAAATTTGGTGTAGCGTACAACAAAAGATATGATATAAATTAAAAATAGTATATCTTATAAAATCTCAGGGTGTTATACTAGGATTTTACTATTTGACTACTCAGTAACATGTACCAATTAGATTTTCATAAATTCACCCACATTACATGTTTTCTAACCCCTGATAACATTGTCATCAGGATATACCTCTTCTATTCCCACAATCCCTGACAGTATTTTCCTAGAAACAATTTTTTGAATTCAGTCTACTATCATTCCTCACATACATGTCACACATCATGTTTTATATTTGAAAACAAAAAAAATCATGTCTTAATATTCCCATTCGGGTATTTGAATAATTTTAGAACATTATTTGACAACAAGCCCTGTTGGGGAAATTATTTTGAAACACATGGTCTAATATGTTCTCCCTAAAACATCAATCTCATTATACTGGTTAGCAATAATTTAAACTTCTTTCAAAATGTGTCACCATACTCTCCAACCCCCACTAGGTATGGCTTCCTTACATAGGACATTGGAAAAAAATTGGGAAACATCACAAAAGATTAAAAGTTTGTATAGTTGTCTATAAAATCCTTGAAATAGTGGAAACATACACTCTAGGCCCCATGTGATAAGAAAACATTACATATTATACCATCCCTATCATTTTTTTAGGAAAAGATGATGCATAGATGTCTTTCTATGAAAAGTCGTTACAATATTATGGTATGATCACAGAAAAAATAGAGATAAATACATAGATGAATGGAAACAAGATATTCTCATTATGAGGTAAAACAAATACCATAGGATCATCCACAAGATTAAGAGAATCCATCACACAAAAAAAGGAACGTCGACATGACTATTCATTTTTTAGATGAGCTCCAAACCTCGATCTACAGCCTATGGAAGCTTAGATAACTTAGCAGCCTCGATATCCTTGGTCTGACACAATTACTCCTCTATATTAATAGAGATTATTGACCTCTCAGTTTGAGGTCCTTCTAGAAATTGATGATGTTCTACAAGCTCCCATGTGCATAATATTACGGTTATTAAATGCATTATATTTGAACAGTATTGTACCCAGAAATGTCAGTCTGAGGTGGACCCCTGACTATCTATTAATGTAAAAGAAAAGAACAGAAAGAATGCACCGCAAAGCAAAAAACATATTACATGTCATACATATTATACCCATTACCACCCCCATGATAGACTTCCACCATAGTAACTGAATCCCATTCTGAGCATTCATAGTGCTTAAGGATTTTGGCATACTTCCTTCTGAGGATCAATTTCTCCCACGAGATCAGCTCTTTTGATGATTGCATTAAAGAGGACTGAGTAGAAAGTATATTAGGAAAATTAGAGTAATCATTCCTTGGCCTTCGACTCGTTGTGATGGGAACCACCTTTCCATACATCCCCTTCCTATCCTATAGGACCTCATTATAAGACAACCTGACCATTCCATTTTCTTTGTAACTGCCCATTCCATTTTCTTTGAACAGTATTATAATTAACATGTTTCCTACATTTCACTATTTTAATGTCTAGGTAGTACTCCATATGAGAAAATTCATTTAAGAAGCCTTCAGTTTTAATTGAAGCTTTTTATTTATTTGATGTTGTTGTAGTTCATTTAATTTCTCTCATTTGTGATTTATCTCCTTCACAGTCGCATGAATGATGCAGTAATCAAATCTTCCATATCCCAACATACCAAATAAGAATGTTTGACAATAGAATTGTGAAGAGAGTTCTTCAAAATGTTTCTCAGAGATTTTGATATAGAGGTCCCGCCATGAAGAATAATGTGTGATATGAGGGGAATTTTGTTTCTCTAAATCTAACTAACAGACCCTTTAAGAGGGAGGAATGTATTTTAGGATCAGTGAAATCATTGAGGAACACTACCTCATTCCCTATAGGATAGTAATAATTTCAATTTATTTTATTGGATACATTGACATAGAGGCCCGTCCCTTATTCCTATAAGTATATGTTGGTGGACATAGATAGTGGATGAGAATTATTTTTTCCCTCAAAAGGATAAATAATGGATCAAATATGGGAAATTAATGTAGTTGGTGAAACTCACTCAGGGATGGGTCTCATGAGTTGGTGGATTCTTCCCTAAGGTATCTGACCATAGTATTTTGACATAGAACCTATTGACAAGGTTCACTCTCCAGATTCATCCTAGATCTTGATGGGAGATGATCATTATTATGTCTATAATTGGGTTCTCATTGAAATGGTTCTCGATCTGTAATGGGAGCCATATAGACATCATAAACTAGTTCACACATCTCCACTCCAATATTTTATATAAATTAAGCTTCAAAATTAAAATATTAATGGTTAAGAAACTAGTTATAAGTATTGGTTATGTTAAAATAATGTCTGACATCCACTCAATTCCAGATTAAATTCCATAGACTCTTCTAAGGAGGAATGATGATTAATATTATCCAACACTTCTACAAATTTAATGTCCTCATTTCTCATGGAATATATCAATGTCCAAAACCCTATATTCATCTCAACCGTGAGGATTTCTCAAACATTGGGCTCATGACCACGTGAATCACCCTTACCTAATGACCTTATACACCAATGATCTTCTTTAGAGGCAAATATTGGGTAATTTTTAGTTTTCGCAGGGACCTCATGTGTATGAGGTGATTATGAAATATCAAAAGGAATAATATTCAGTTGCAGGAAAAAAAATTATGATGTATATTTTCCATTACCCAAATAATCCCTCCACTTTGTAGTGGTAGGAGTAGTGATCGGAGTAGACAATGTGGTCATATCCCTGGAATCTTCTCCTTCCAAAGGAGTCAACATGTTGATAGATGTCCAGGTCTCACTGGAATATCCTATTCAGTTCTTGTAGTATTTTTTCGAGGAGCCTTGTGAGTGAATAGAGAATATGATACTATAACCAGGGTAATGTTCAAACAATTTTTCTCAATAATGATGAAAAGGATAATTTTGAAGAGACATAACCTCACTTATGAGATGTTTATCCTAATATGTCATTCTCCCTAACTCTTTCTTTTTTGATAGAGGGAAACTAGTGGAAACCTCCTAAAATACGGGAAAGGGTGGTGGTTGTTTGGATATTCCTACCATCTCATCCTCTATTACTTATCGTATAAGGGACATATCTCTTAATTCAAGATATGATTCATCTATTTTTATTTTGGTGCCAGTTAGGCCACATTTCTGTGATGGGATCCCAGACGATGATCCCTCCACCCACTGCAAACCAATATGATCTTTCATATAGTAACAACACCTTGTTCAAAATAACATAAAAGTATAAAAAATAAGGAAACAATATGGGATATTACATAATCGGGATGCAAATAGTCAATCCATTCCTTAGAAGATTGTAGGTAAAACCCTATATCATCTTCCCGTCTCAACATGTACCCCACTTGTTTCATAGAATGTATCTAGTTTTCAGATGTATAAATAATCATGTCTAGTTCTAGGGTATAAATCAACACCTCGTAGGGATCATAATTAATGTGATGATTTTGTGGGGCCCATGAATCTTTATTTTTTGAATTTTACAGCCCATCTTGAATAAGAGACCACATGATTTCACCATCAAAAGCAATGTAAATTCAAAATTGGACAACCTCTGATAGCACATATTAATAGGTTGTCTTTTCCAAAAAATAAGTTGATTCAGTGACATTAAAGTTCATAATCATCCCAACCATCTTCATCACAGATGATGGGTGATAAATTAGGACTTGGTACTCCACTAGATTATGATCTTTGGACCACATAAATCCAACATCATCTATCAAAACCATTTTAATTCTAGCTTGTGTACTAAAAAACGAAAAAGGTTGTTTGAGGGAGTGTGAGAACACTTCCTCAAGATCTTTCAAAAGATACAAAGCACCTTCTGGATGGAGAGGAGTGTTTCAATCTCACTTTCCATGCCCGAAAATTTTATCATACTAGAATCAAGGGAAATATTCTTCTAACACTCACCCATGATATAAGGAAATATAGGTCTCAACATTCCATGGGATCAATCAAGTGGACAGACCCACTGTTGACAGGTTAAATACCACTCAATTTAGCTCCATTACTATACGTATATGTACATTTCAGGCTACCATTGTATTTTTTCTTATCAGATAGGAACATGAGTAGATACTAGTATTTTTTTGTCATGTGAATTGGCGTGAAAACTGATATAGATCATAGGAATCCCATATTACCTCTATTACAATATGGGTCTCTAAATACCATACCTAAACAGAATCATGTATGATATTAGCAGATCGCCTAATTTTACATCCTTTGTAAATCCTCCAATAGTTGGGTCTTTATATAAGAAGAAATTAAACTCCTTGAATACATTCAATATCATAAAAGATTAACTTTTCTTTAGGTAAAATGGTTGAAAATAATAAATGGAGAAAATAAATGGTCAAAACTAACCCTCGAGATTCCCAAAACCACATAACACAACATATGATATAATTTTGGTCGCAACCCTTTCCCAGAGAACTAGAAATATCCCTACACTTCTTAAAGGGTCCATCCATATATAAATATTCAATATGTATCAATGCATATTCTACTATATAGGGGTTTCCCACCCTATTTCATTCTTATCTTTCCACATTGTAGTAATGATGAAGGAATCATGACTCACACCACCAATGGAGACATGGAAAGGCATCATGTAGACACTTATCCCTGTGGCTAAATATATAGAAAGTCTTGTTTTTTAAGGTATGATTGACTTGGGTTTCTATATATATTGTTTGTACTTCCCCTATTCAAAATTTGGAAAGAGTTTTCATTTGCTACCTTGAATATCCATAATGGGAAAACCCATGTGATATTTTCAAGTTAGTCTTTTCCCCTTCATCTCTAGAAAATAACTCTTCCAGGATCCAGGATGGATAACACCCCTTGGGAGGGGATGTTACTTATTAAGGTCTTGAGATATATTTAAAATATCATGATCCATAATTTGCATAATTTCAGCCTAATTCTATGTACTTCTCAATGGGATGAACTTTTCATACATATCCTTATGTATTGGTGAGCATGTGATCTTGGGGACATACCAAATGCCCATAAAAACATCTCCATGTATCTAGTTGAAAGAGTTCATTTGTGGGATCCATAATCATAACATCTTACGGAAAAATTCAAGGTTATTTTATATGTATGTCTTGGCCACCTAGATGGCTTCATAGATCCCCACAATGATCAAATTAGTTGGCAATTATGAAATTGCCCGGCGCACCCACTGCACCCACATCCACTCGAGTATAATAAACACCACCAAGATAAGATCCCAGTCTTCCCTCAAACCAATCAACTAGAATGTCATAGAATCATGGAATATGTATGGGTAATAGCGAAACATTAATTTTGGCATGTGTGGCTTAAAATCCAGAGCACATTGGATATGATGCATGGAACATGTCATGAATGATGTCCAACAATTAATGAACATACCCACACATATGATTTTGGTTGTAGTAAAGTTCAAGTAGTGTTGAAACCAAAAAATATATTTTTAATTGATCATTTTCTGTATGAAACCACATTCAGATGATTGTAGACATCAAGAGATATATAGTAACTATTTTTTTACTCATGATTATACGTCATTAGATTCTCCCACCAGACATGGTTGAGTAGTATATTGTACCACATAATAGTGAGGCCCTGCAATGTTTACCATCCCCTCAATGTTATTTTTATCTTGATCATTATAAAATATAACCTAATGAGTGGACATTGATCCTAAAAAATAAAAACCTATATTTTCATTAAAAACTATTCTTATTTTTGAAATAACAGTTGCATAAAAGTTAAATTTTAAAAAAGGAATTATCTTGCACATTGTATCCAAAAAAGTCAACATGTGTAGGTCCATCACCCAATACGTTGTTATTAGGTCACTCACCTAGGAATACATGTCACATAGGTAGGTGCATACATTATCTATGAAGATGGTGTTTTAGAAATGGATGAATATTTAGAATGTCGATGAGAAATACTAGCATGAAGAGATGCAGAGTCCTATATTTTTTAACAAGAATAAAATATGAATGGTTTTGAACCTTGTTTTTACTAGATGGGTTGGTTTCAAAACTAGGATTTGGGTTTATGGTATATGAGTTGAGATCATTTAAAATATTTGATATTAGGCTTGGGTAAAGGCTCAAGGAGTTTCATGGTTGGATCAATGGGTTTCAGATGAACCAGATCATGTAGTGGTGTTCGCACATGATGCACATGGTCAGTCAAACTATATTGGACAAACCATTTTTCATTGCCATAGGTGGGGAAATTCATTCTCAAATGTAGCATACAATTAGTTAAACCACATTGGTCAGTTGTGCGGGATACTCTAGTTATCTAGTACTGAAAAAACGGTTAGTGAACGGTCTGATAGACCATGCAAGTCATTCCATTTATCCTACCTAATTTTAGGTATCTGGGTATGTTATTTAGAAGAAATGATGAATAAAAAATGTTTTAATTAAATGTTGTGAAATGGGGATTTTATATAATTAAATTTATTGATAAGAGTATTTTGATTAAATAATGAAAATAGAGGATTTATTTATATAAATTGATGTTAAGAGACATTAATAAAATGATGATGAATTAGAGTCTCTATTTAATTAAATTCAATTGAAAGGTATATAATTAGACAATGTGTAAATGGGTAGTTTGGGTTTTATGATGTGTTTTAATTTAATGATAACACCAAAAATACAATTGTGATTATTATTATATTTATTATAATATTAATACAAATAATAAATTTAGGTTTTTAATTATTTATGGGAAAAGAAAGGGTGATTCGTACCTCTCTTCCTCCCTTCCTGGTGAAGTACAACATGCAATGCGACCTCCTCTTGGGTTCTCTTTGAGGCACACCAACAACATTCTACGAACCACTTTTTGTGTGCACATATTCTACTGATTTTGTCACAGTTCTTGTCTGTCTCGATGAGGCAAGGACGTCTCCTTGTGTTTCATTCTTCACATCATCCATTTTGTCTCTCCATCACATGATTTTTGTTAGTTAGAAACCAAAGGATCAGGTTTAATTCAATTTCTTTGATTTGTCTAATTATAGGTGGTGTAGAGATGTATCAGGACATGTGGTCTTTATTCTAATGAATGTTGTTGAAGGAATGTTGGTTAGGCTTAATTTTTTTCACCTCCATCATATTTGGGTAATGCTATATACCCATTACTTAGGTTTTCACCCCTTGAAATATGTGCTTATGTTTTATTTCAGTAGCTTTTAATTAATTGGTTGTGTGCTGGTGCTCACAACACTAATTCTTGTTTTGGATTATTATGATAAGGTGTTTCAATCCATTCCAAGTGAACATGTGCTGTTGATAAGGTGTGTGTATGTTAGTGGATATCGATTTGAGGTAGATAGCATTTTCACAGCCAATTACTTCAGGTAGGGTTCTCAAAATTGTTTAATTGATAAAATGTAGTAGTCACTTATTTATCATTGTTGATACATTTTACTAGAATTTTTGGAAGGGATTTATAGTTGTGTTCCATGGATTGTTTGATTTAAAATTCATGTTTCTATAATAAAAACCATCTGATGGAGGTGAACTGTATTCAATGTAAAAACATAGTGATTGGACTGAAATTTTTTCTTGGATTTCTGATATGGTTTTTCTGATCCTTTCTTAGTTAGTGGTATCTATTTAAATTATGTTCATACATTTTCATAGCCATGATATGTTTTTCCTCTTTTACATGTTGACACATTTGAGAAGTTGGGATAATTATCCATGGGATTAATTATGAGTCATTGAGTGGGATAAGTTGAGATAATTAATTATATATGAATTATGTTCTTTGAAATTATAATATAGGTAAATAATCTAGGGATTAATTATGATAATTTGAATTCGATAAGTTGAGATTATTATTTGTGAATTAATTATGCCAATTTGATAATATGACCTGGATAATTAATTTGGGGATTACATATGAAAATTTTATTTTAGATAATATAATTAACTCTATAATATTAATTGTGTAATATGAATTATGATATGGATTAATTAATTTATGAATTAATTAATGATTTAAAGAACAAGGTAAATTTTTTAGTTAACTAATGGAATGGATGTTATAAAATAATTGATTAATTAGTAAAGAGATTTGGGTGTATAAAATAATTTCTATATTGATTATGTGATAAATAGTGGGATCATGGTAATTCTAAATTGAGAAGTAAAAATGGAAACATTTTCATTGAAAATATCATTAATGAGACTGGGAACATGACCATTATAAATTTCAAAGTACAAATGGTAACATTGTCAACATTATTTCGATTAAAGAGAATGAGAACATGGAAATTCTAAATTGATAAGTATACATTGTAACGTGGTCATTATACTTATATGTAATGAGAATGGGAACATGGTCATTCTATAAAAGTGTAATCATGGTAAAGTGGTCATATTACATACATTTTTTATATTGTTAACTTCTGAAATGAATCTTGTAAATGTGAAATTAATGAATGGATTTAATAGAAATCTGAGTTATGGCCTCAAATGAGAATATTCAAAATCATGCATGAGTCAAATCATGTACTGATATATGATTTCAAATTCGAATACTTCGATTTCTAACATGAGGAAATGAAGGAATTAAGATATAATATCATCATTAAATACATTGGACTCAAGCATGAGCAGAAAACGGTATTGACAAATGATATCACCTTCAATATTTTAGACTCTTTCATGAGCCAATGTAGGTATTATGTTATGATATTTTCTAGGGAATGCTTTAGTCTCTAGAATGAGAAGAAGTTAGTAGTAAGGTACGAGTATCAATGGGAACCCTGGAGTTAAGAAAAGATAAAATAAAGAACATTGAATAATGTGTAAAACAGTTCAATATACATTATTTATATATATAGTCCCTATTCATACTCTCATTCGGGATATGAGACAATCATGAATTATCGTTAGGTGTCCCCTTATAACCAAGACATGTTTTTGGTTATTTATTCAATTTTCTTATTTAATTTATATACATGTACACTATTTTGATATATTTCATTTTCTAGATTGATCTAGAAAACTGGTGGTCCTAAACTATTTATATTTATATGTCAGACCCTATTAGGGCCACCATCGCATTGGTGTACCCATCAGGACATTCTTTTTCTCAGGACCCTATACCTATCTATTGTTGTTTTATGTATATGGGAGTTAGGAGAAAAGGACCGAGTGGAATCTCGGGATGATCATGGAGATTTCTCTTGGGGATTTGAGTCATTTTTTTATTTCCATACTAAAATGTATGTCGTTCTATTTCTTACTGATTTTGGATATGTATCACCATGACATGAATGCATCGTATAAAATGGAATTGGACATTTTTTTATTCACTTGATAATACAATTGTCTTCCACTATAGCCATCTATTTATATATTTTTATACTATATTGAAAACACAAATTTGAGGTTATAGTCTCCCCACTAACAATCCTTAAACCCTCGTTGCTAGTTGGTATCCTTTAGCGTACATGGCGGAACGATAGAGGTCATGTGACAACCAGTTTGGCAACAGGTTCGATGGTAAGCCATGTCATGACATTACGAATTGGTATTAGAGTTTTAGTTTTCTTTCATAATCCTTTATTATTCTATTTTGGTATTGCACACAAGAGGCTAGGAGTGTGTCAGCACTGGGATAATAGTTTGGCCTGAGACTGATCACCCCACATACAAGAAATGACCATATAACGACCCATACTCAACATACATTTTTATTAAATTATATTTGAATCATATTTATTACAACATATAATAAAAATATGGTAGGACCGTGTAGGTATAGTTTCTTTAGAAACTAAGAAACATAATCAAATATTTCATAGATAATATATGTTCTCTCCCAATTATTTGATCATAACTGGACTTCTTTTTTGGAATATCATATTTAATACTCTTCTTCCTGAACTGGGGAAAAGAAACATACAAAGTGGTGAGCTCAAATGATCATTAAGGGTAAACAGATGAAATGTCAATCACATCATATTTTTTAGAGCATAAAGTTTTGAAAAAAATTGTATCTTGTAAAAGAGGTAAAAATATCATTTCATGGGATAAATCATAGAACTGCTATGTAATCCAAAAAATTAGAACATAAGACATGAAACTTTGTGTCATACACAAATAATTATAGAAAATAATGTCATATTAATCAAGGCTCATCGAGAAGACCATAATAGCGGACAAAGTACATTACTTAACCGGGTTTACTCCTCATTCTATCCCTATAATACTGAACCAGATTTACTTTCCATTCCATCCATTTCTATCTCCTGAGAAACAAATCATTACCCAATGCATTTTTGGGAGATATAGGTCCCACCCATTTCGTAATTAAACCCTTCATATGTGTGCCACAAAAATTATCAATCATACATCATTGAATAACCCATGTAATAAAATGGGATTCTTAAACATCATGTCATCATAAAATAATACATATCAGATAAAAGAACTGCATAAAAATAAATCCATTATGACATAATATAATCAATGTAATAATAGGGATAAAAACATAACCCTATATCATCTTATATAGAAAATAATAAAAACACTTGTACTTAGTTCATGAGTAAAGTATCCTTTCTTTTTCAAAAACATTTTTCCATTCTCAACATGTCCAATTATATTAAACTAAAAGAAGTTAATTGAAAATATACTTGAAAACTTGTAAATAAAGCTTCATGTAAATAATGTTCTATGAAATCATAAAAATCCATTCTTGCCATATAAGTTAAAAAATTATTCTTCTCGTACTTTGGATGGAAAAGTGAAAAAGTATCTTGTATTGAAAACGAAAAACGATTCCATTCATATCATTGACTAAAAATTCAAAAATAGATACATTTGGATTTAAACAATTGCAGGAGGACATAAATAATATTAATTATTGAGGAAACAAATATTTGGATGATAAATATGCCATTGTAAATACCAAAGTATAAACAATCTCAGATAGAAATTGAGATTGTGAGATTTTCCCTTAACTTAGGTCTGATATGCTTTGTACTTATCCGAACCTCTGGTATAATTATTTGAATAATTTCATTGACTTATTCCGTAATCATATTCATTTCTATGACATCATATATGGTCATATTCATATCTTCTTATTAGTAATATTTCATTTATACTTGTTATTCGAGTGTTCTGCTCTCTTGTTTTTCTTTGAATAAATATCCACATTGTAACACTCGATAATTTTATTTGAAATATTTTGTTTTTATGTTATATAAATCATCAAAGGAATCTTTCACTACACACAACACTATCTTTGCTTGCTTTACACGCAACCGCGGCCTTCCTCGATCGCTTGCGTCGTAAGCAATACAGAGTTTCACTAAACAATGATATGCTATTAAAATATTATTAAAACTAGCCATTATAAATAGTAATAACCAATTTTTTAAATTTTATAAATTTTAATTTTCAAAATGGACTTCATTTTTGAACTCGGAATATCGAAATTAGCTTAGGGCAAAATTTTTGTATTTTTCTGAAAACATTGAATTTTTGATAAATAGTGAAACTACTAAGTGGCTATTAAAAAAATGAATTTTTCATAAAACTTAATTTTACCGCTTCTGTGAGTGAAATTACAAAAATCCGAGAGACACGGATGATGTCAGTATGTAAAATGTGGTTCAATGAGATGAGAATAATTTTTTGGTGAATAGTAACTTTTTACTTTATTTTACCACGGTTAAAAGTAAATAGGGTAATTAAGGGTAAAAATGAAATTATTATTACCCTAACACATGTCCTAATTCTATTTTACAAGTGTAATTCGACCATAAACAACCTTAGGAATAAAATATGACCATTTAGGCCCACTTGGATTAGATTAGGTCATTTATTATTAATTTATTTAAAGAAGGGTTAAAATAGTTAAAATCAAAGTTTAATAACTAAATCATTTTTAATATAAGGTTATACATAAGATAAGCTCGACTATAAATATTCATTAAAAATCTAAAATATTTCCTACATAATGATATTTTATTTTTAATTTTTAGACATTAAATAATTTAATTTATTTATGACATAATGATGATGCAGTAATTACCATTATAGAGAAAAATTAGAATAATTGATATTATAAATACCTAAATAAGTATAATTTGAGACTTTTTTTGAATTAAACTAATTCTCTAGTTTAATATGACATGTTAGGATTGATTTAATAAACATTGGTCGAAGTAATCATTCTGTTATGAGTTACAAAAGAATCAACTATTGAATAATGTCATAATTGACATAAAATAGTTTTTAAAAAATATATTATATTATTAATTTTAATTTAATTCCTAAAAATCTAAGGTTCGGCCAGATGACTTATATAAGGCTATATATATTAATAAAACAAAACTTGGGGTCGCTTGGATGTATATGGTAAGTTTATTAACTATATAATATAAAAATACAAAGTGACATGGTAAATGTCAATCTAATTAACTAAGAGTTAAAACTAAAATATAAGGTTAATATAATAACCTAAACTTGTCTAAATTCTATTGGATGAGAGTATTTCGACCCATCCCCACCTTATATTCTAAATAACTCAATTTGGAGCTATTTAAAACCGAACATGACTATTTAATAAAATAATATTTTGAGTTATTCCAAAGGTGCCCCTCTCCTCCCTTATAAAAGGGCACCTCCTCCCTCTCTTCCTCACACAACTATGAGCCCTCATGATCGGCCAAACCCTGCCAATTTCTCCTCTCCACTTCTCTAGAGACATCCTAGAGGTTCTGGTCTTCCTCAAAGACCAATTTTAGTGCCCTAAAAAGAGATCTCAAAGAGGCGCTTCAAAGAAGAGGTAATGTCTGTTACCAATTCTTTAATCTTTATTTCTTCTTCCACTTCTTCATCATAGGTTGTTTCCTTATGAAGTAATAACATCAGTATCACTTATATACTGATATGTTACTATAATTATGAAAAACCTTATTTCACCATCTATACATCATATGGAAAAAGAAATCACTGCGTGTGCGTACGTACAAAATACCGTCTCCACGCCGTGGTGTAATCTATTTTCCACCACCACCTTACTTGGATGGGTATAATGGTGTAAATATTGACTATATATGTCTATTATAAAGTGATATTGATTCTGAAACAGTATACATACACTCCAGTACAATTATATGATCATAGGAACGATATCATCACTCGTGCGTACGTACAGAATACCGTCTCCACAATGTGATGCGACTCGTTCTACATGATTTTCATTTCATAATGATGATATAAATGAATTTAATGAATTAATATGATATATATTAAAATAATACCATTCTGGAAATGAGGTATCTATAACCTAAAGAGAAGAATAAGAATTTATTCAATAAAACACGCATAAGAACAAAAAGTTATAAACACCTGAATAACAAGTAGCAATGAAATAGTACAACTAAGAAGCTAGGAATATGACCATATATGATATCATAATAATTAGTATGATTCTTGAATAAGTCAATAACATTATTTAAATCAGTATACAGGAGGTTCGGACACTTACAAAGAAAGTCGGACTTAAGGTAAGGAAAATATCACAATCAAATTTTTATCTGAGATTGTTTATACTTTGGTATTTACTGGGGTGTATTTTATCATCCACATCCATGTTTCCTCAATATGTAATATTAATATCCTTATTAAAATATTTTATATCCAATTTTACCCTTTGGTGACTTTTTAGTAAAAGATATGAAAGGAATCTTTTGTCATTTTGCGTACGAGGTACTTTTTTACTTTTCCGACAAAAGTACGAAGAATGTTTTTTTTACTTGTACGGTATGAATGGATTTTTAAAACATTATTTCCAAGAAGCTTCCTTTACAAGTTTTCAAGTTTATTTTTAATCAACTTCTTTTAGTTTAAAATTGTATGACATGTTATGAAAGGAAAAATGTTTTTGACCTAGAAAGGATATTTTTCTCAAGAATGGAGTTCAAGTGTTTTCTCCAAATTATTTTCCATCTAAGATAATAAAGGGTTCTATTTCTATCCCTAATTTTACATTGATTTTATTATGTTATTATGGAATTATTTTTTTGATTTTATTTAATCTTATATGGATTATGTTATGATGGCATGATGTTTAAGATTCCCATTTTTATTACATGGGTTATGAAATGATATATGATTTATGAATTTGTGGCACACATAATAATGGTATCATTATGAGATGGGTGGGACCTATATCTCCCTCCAATGCATTGGGTAAAGATTTTATATATCATGAGATAGGCATGGCTGTAATGGTAGGTTATACCGGTTCAGTGAAACAGGACTGAAACGATGAGTGAACTCGGTTCAGAAAGGGACTTTGTACACTAAGATAGTCTTGGAAATTAGTCTTGACTATTAAGAAATGATTCTCTATGATTATGTGTGTATGCCACAAAGTTTAAGGTTTTATGTTATGATTATTGGGATTACATTTCACTTCTATGATTTATCCCATGTTATGATATTATCATCTCTTTTGCAGGATAAGATTTCCAAAAGATATGTTCTTATGTATATGATGTGATTGATATTTCTTTTGTTTACCCTTACTGAGCATTTGAGCTCACCCTTTTGTATGTTTTATTTCCCCAGGTTAGGAATAAGGTTATTAAGTAGAATATGCTAAAAAGGGACTCTAGATATGATGAAATAAATGGGGGGCAAAGTAGATGCTTTATGAACCAGTTGTTTATGTTTCCCAGTTTCTAAAGACATTATACCTATACGGTCCTTTCTTGGTTTTGTTATATGTTGTAATAAGTGTGCTTAAATTCTGAAGTAATTACAATGTATGTAAATTATGGGTCGTTATAGTTGGTATCAGAGGAAAGGTATAGTCAACCTTTGGAAACTAGGATGTAAAAGCCTTAGTAAGAACCCTAAGGATAACTCTAAGCATAGAACACAATCTTAGTGTTTTAGAAATGGCCATGAATAACCTAGGATATGACCTTAAGTGTGAAATTTTATTCTTGATTATGTGGTTTTCCTATTATAATTAGTGTTGCTCACACTATTCTTCTTTGTTTTAGTCAATGGCTGCAACCCGAAGGAACCATGTTAATGCGGAATGCGACAAGCAATGCAATGATTGTCCCCCTGAGCAACCAAACGTTATGGGAGCTGGAATGAAAAATCTTGTAGCCATGTTCACACAACATTCTCAAGCTATGAATCATTTAGTACTTCCAAACGATGAAAGGAAGGAGAAACATTCTGTTGAATCCTTCATGAGATAGCGTCCACCTTCATTCAGCGGGTCTACTGATACATTAGTTGCTGAACAATAGATTAGTACTACTGAAAATATTTTTTCAGTTCTTCAATGTTCTGAGCATGATAAAGTCATCCTAGCAGTGTATCGTTTGGAGGGTGATGCTGATCAACGGTGGAATCTTATTAAGAATACGAGGAAAAGGGGTGAAATTGATTCCCTGGAATGGGACGAGTTCAAGAACTTATTTTTCAATAAGTAATTCCCTTGTATTCTCTGAACAAAGATGGAGAATGATTTCTTGAACTGAAGCAAAAGGATGATGAATCTGTTGGTACCTATGAAGAAAATTTTACAAGAATTGCAAGGTACGCTTCTAGTATTATTATCCAACTTGGGAGTAAGATCGATCGATTCTTTAGTGGCATAAATCTAAGTCTTAAAAGGGCCTTAGACATAAGGGACTTCAATAGCTACGAGGAAATCGTTCGATGTGCTCTCAATGATGAGATGGAGATTGGAGTAACCCATCAGTCATATGGGTTTGATAAGAAGATGAAAATGGAATTCAAAGGGTAATATAAAGAGCACACTGAAAAGAAGATGAGATTTCCCTTATGCTCAAAGTGTGGAAATAAATATGGAGGGAGTTGTCTTAAAGGGACATGTAAATGTTTCAAATGTGGAAATGAAGGTCATCAGGCATTTGAATGACGTAATGATGGGAAGAAGATGTCTAATGATGCAAACAAAGGGATACACAGAATGAACCTACTACACATCAATGTTTCAAGTGCAAGGAGATGGGGCATTATTCCAATCAATGCCCAAATCCATGGGTTGATGATGATGGTCGATGTCAACAAACTCTTAAGGATAAAGACAAAGGAAAGTCACATGCAATTTCTTTTAGCGATGTGGAGTACGATAACGATGTGGTGAAAGGTACACTTTCCATCCACTCTAAAGTAGAAAATGTTTTATTTGATTCTGGATCCACCCACTCCTTTATTTATGAAGAATTTTCTAAGGATATCACCTTATTACCTCAACAGTTATATGTTGAGTAAGCTGTGACAACCCCTAATGGCACAACAGCCGCATCAAAAGTTTATAATTCTTCTCTGATTGAAGTTTGTGGGAAAGTGCTTCCTGAAAATATTGTGATCCTTCCTATAGTGGAATTTGATGTGATTCTGGGCATGGATTGGCTTTCTCTACATGGATCTCACATCAATTTCCATATAAGGGAAGTCACATTTCATATTCCAGATCAATCTATGATCGTCTATCGATGCAAGGATGAAGATAACCTTCCATTAGAAATTACTTCCATCTTATTGGTCTTGATTCCACTAAATGAAGGTTATTTATCTCAAATTGTTGGTGAGAAACTCACAATTAGGAATATGCCCACTGTATGGGAGTTTGATGATGTCCTTCCGGATGAATTACCGGGTCTTCCACCGAATCGTGAAGTTGAATTTTCAATAGAACTCATACCGGGTGCTTTGCCTATTTCAATGACACATTATAGAATGGCCCCAATTGAGTTGCAGGAATTGATGAAGAAACTCCAAGAGAATATTGATAAGGGTTTCATATGCCCTAGTGTGTCACCTTGGGGAGCACCTGTTCTGTTTGTTAAGAACAAAGATGGATCAATGAGACTATGAATTGATTAACGAGAACTTAACAAGATCACTATCAAGAACAAATATCCTCTCCCACGCATTGATGACCTATTTGACCAACTACGTGGAGCTCAATACTTTTCCAAGATTGACCTTCGTTTAGGGTATCATCAATTATGTGTCAAAAGGGAGGATATACCAAAGACGACATTCCATACAAGGTATGGACACTATAAATTTATAGTGATGCCATTTGGTCTTACTAATGCCCCTACTATCTTCATGGATCTGATGAATAGAGTCTTTAGAGACTATCTTGATCAGTTTGTGGTAGTCTATATAGACAATATTCTTGTATATTCAAAGAGAAAGGAAGAACATGAAGATCACTTGAGAATTATATTTAATCCCCTGAGAAAATAGAAGCTTTATGCCAACTTTACCAAGTGTGAATTTTGGCTTCAAAAAGATTCATTTTTGGGTCACATAATCTCAAAAGAGGGGATATCTGTGGATCCAGCAAAAACAGAGGTTATCGAAAGATGGTCGAGACCAAAAATAGTGACTCCGAACCGAAGTTTTCTTGGTTTGGATGGATATTATCGACGTTTTGTGAAATATTTTTCACGATTACCTAATCTACTCACCAAGTTGACTCGGAAAGGAGTTTAGTTTGTTTGGACAGTGGAATGTGAAGAGAATTTCAAGGAGTTTAAAATAAGGTAATCCAGTGCACCTATGCTCACACTGCCTTGAAGTGCAGAAAGGTTTGTGATCTACAGTGATGCATCTAACAAGGGATTAGGGTGTGTTCTTATGAAAAATGATATGGTGAAAGCTTATGCCTCACGACAGTTGAAAATACATGAGAAAACATACCCAACTCATGATTTGGAGTTAGCTACGGTAATCTTTACATTAAAGATTTGGAGGAATTACCATTATGGTGAATGTGTGATATTTATACTGATCATAAAAGTTAAAAGTATATTTTCACACAAAAGGAGCTGAATATGCGCCAATGAAGATAGTTGGAGCTTATTAAGGATTATGACTTCTCAATCAATTACTACCCTGGGAAAGCAAACAAGTTGGCAGATGCATTAAGTCGATAAGACCATGCAAGTTTATCAATTATGAGGATCACAAAAGATACAATATTTATGGATTTACAATGAATGGATCTTGGAATTATAATGGAAGGGGGGAAATCTTATCTTTCTCAAATGAATGTTCAACCATCTATACATGTGAAGATTAAAGAGGCAGATAAAGAAGATGTCGATTTATAAAAGAAGGTGAGAAATGTTCCTGAATTTAACCTTGATTGTGATGGGATAATAAAGTTCAAGAATCGGGTTTGTGTTCCTCCCATCCTCAAATTAAAGAAGGAGCTGCTGGATGAGGCTCATAGTTCTTCATTCTCTATTCATCCTGGAAGCACGAAGATGTATAGGGACCGGAAAGAGTACATCTGGTGGGATGGCATGAAAAGAGATGTTGCTGAATATGTATCTCGATGCTTGGTTTGTTAGCAAGTTATAGCTGAGAGACAGAAGACTAATGGGATGTTACCACCATTACCCATACCCGAATGGAAATGAAAAAACATCACTATGGACTTTGTCATAGGACTTTCTAAAACATCCAAATGCAATAATGCTATCTGGGTCATAGTTGATCGTCTTACAAAGTCTGCACACTTCATTGCTGTTAGAGAAGATTTCTCTCTAGATCAGCTTGCCAGGATATATGTAAAGGAAGTGGTAAGATTGCATGGAGTACCACATTCTATTATATCTGATCGGGATCCAAGATTTACCTCGAAGTTCTGGCGAAGTCTTCAGCATACTCTAGATACAGAGTTGAGTTTCATCACTTCTTATCATCCTCAGGCAGATGGTCAGTCTGAGAGAACAATTCAAACTCTAGAAGATATGTTTAGAGCTTTCTCTATGGATTTCAAAGGTGGTTGGGATCAACACCTACCATTGGTGGAATTTTCTTATAATAATATGTTTCACTCCAGTATTCAGATGGATCCTTATGAAACTCTCTATGGAAAGAAATGTAGGACTCCAACTTGCTGGGATGAAGTTGGCGAAAGAAAGCTATTAGGATCTGATCTCGTTGATAAAATGGCAGAAAAGGTCAGATCTATTCAACAACACATAAGAGCAGCTCAGAGTCGACAGAAAAGTTATTCTGACAGCCGAAGAAAAGACCTAGAGTTTGAAGTGGGAAAAAATGTGTTCTTATAGATATCTCCCTGGAAGAGAGTCATGAGATTTGGAAAGAAGGGGAAGTTGTTCCCTAGATATATCGGTCCTTTCGAAATAATGGATCGTGTTGGGAAGGTAGTGTACCGATTGGCGCTTCCACCGAATCTCTCTCACGTTCACGATGTGTTCCATGTATCTCTCCTGAGAAAGTACATACCTGATCCTTCACATGTACTTAGCTCAGAAGTTTTACCGCTGGAGCAAGATCATTCTTATGAAGAACAACCGATAGAGATTCAAGATCGTAGCAAAAAAGTCCAACGAAAGAAGACCAATCAATTGGTGATAGTTTTATGGAGGAACCACCAATTATAATAATCTACATGGGAGATTGAGGATATGACGAGGGAGAGGTATCCTCATCTGTTTGTTACAAAGTGATGAATTTAGAGGGCGAAATTCATTTTAAGGGGTGTAGAATGTTACACCCGAGAATTTTATGTGAAATATTTTGTTTTTATGTTATATAAATCATCAAAGGAATATTTCACTACACACAACACTAGCTTGTCTTACTTTACACGCAACCGCATCCTTCCTCGATAGCTTGCGTCGTACGCAATACCGAGTTTCACTAAATAATGATATGCTATTAAAATATTATTAAAACTAGTCGTTATGAATAGTAATAACCAATTTTTTAAATTTTATAAATTTTATTTTTCAAAATGGACTTCATTATTTATTTCGGAATATCCAAATTATCCTAGGGTGAAATTTTGGTATTTTTCTGAAAACTTTAAATTTTTGATGAATAGTGAAACTACTAAGTGGCTGTTAAAAAAAACTGAATTTTTCATAAAATTTAATTTTACTGCTTCTGTGAGTGGAATTTCAAAAATACAGGAGACACAGTTGATGTCAGTAAGTAAAATGTGGTTCAATGAGATACAAATAATTTTTTGGTGAATAGTAACTTTTTACTTTTTTTACCACGGTTAAAAGTAAATAGGGTAATTAAGGGTAAAAATGATATTATTATTACCCTAACATATGTCATAATTCTATTGGAAAAGTGTAATTCGACCAAAAACAACCTTAGGAATAAAATATGACCATTTAGACCCACTTCGATTAGATTAGGACATTTATTATTAATTTATTTAAAGAAGGGTTAAAATAGTTAAAATCAATGTTTAATAACTAAATAATTTTTAATATAAGGTTATACATAAGATAAATTCGACTATAAATATTCATTAGAAATCCTAGCAGATTTCCTACATAATGATATTTTATTTTTAATTTTTAGAGTTTAAATAATTTAATTTATTTATGACACAATGATGATGCAGTAATTATCATAATAGTGAAAAATTAGAATAATTGGTATTATAAATACCTAAATAAGTATAATTTGAGACTTTATATGAATTAAAATACTTTTCTAGGTTAATATTACATATTAGGATTGAGTTAATTAACTTTGGTCGAAGTAATAATTCTGTTATGAGTTTCAAAAAAATCAACTATTGAATAGTATCAAAATTGACATAAAATAGTATTTAAAATAAATATTATATTATTAATTGTTATTTTATTCCTAAAAATCTAAGGTTAGGCCAAATGACTTATATAAGGTTATATATATTAATTAAACACAACTTGGGGGTCTCTTGGATGTATATGGTAAGTTTATTAACTATATAATATAAAAATACAAAGTGACATGGTAAATGTCAATCTAATAACAAAGAGTTAAAACTAAAAGATAAGGTTAGTATAATGACCTAAAATTGTCTAAATTATATTGGATTAGAGGATTTAGACCCATCCCCAACTTATCTTATAAATAACTCAATTTGGAGCTATTTAAAACCTAACTTGACTTTATAACAAAATAATATTTTTAGTTATTCCAAAGGTGCCCCTCTCCTTCCTTTTAAAAGGGCACCTCCTCCCTCTCTTCCTCACACTACCTTGAGCCTTCCCGATCGGCCAACCCCAGCCAAGTTCTCCTCTCCCCTTTCCTTGAGACATACTAGAGGTTCTGGTCTTCCTCAATGACCAATTTTAGTGCCCTAAAAGGAGATCTCAAAGAGGCGCTTCAAAGAAGAGGTAATGTTTGTTACCGATTCTTTCATCTTTATTTCTTCTTCCACATCTTCTTTGTAGGTTTTTTAATTAGGAAGTAATAACGTATGTATCACTTATATAATGATATGTTATTATAATTATGAAACAACCTTATTTCACCATCTATCTATCCTACGGAAAAAGAAATCACCGTGCGTGCGTACGTACGGAATACCGTCTCCACACCGTGGTGTAATCTATTTTCCACCACCACCTTACATGGATGGGTATAATGGTGTAAATAATGACTATATATGACTATTTTAAAGTGATATTTATTCTTAAATAGTATACATACACTCTAATACAATTCCACGATCATAGGAATGATATCATCACTCGTGCGTACGTACGGAATACCGTCTCCACGATGTGATGTGACTCGTTCTACATGATCTTCATTTCATAATGATTTTATAAATGCATTTAATGAATTAATATGATATATATTACACTAATACCATTCTGGAAATGAGGTATCTATAACTTAAATATAAGAATAAGAATTTATTCGACAAAACACGCATAAGAACAAAAAGTTATAAACACCCGAATAACAAGTAACAATGAAATATTACTACTACGAAGCTAAGAATATGACCATATATGATATGATATAAATAAATATGATTCTAGAATAAGTCAATAAAATTATTTAAATCATTATACATGAGGTTCGAACACTTGCAAAGAAAGTGGGACCTATGGTAAGGAAAATATCACAATCTCATTTTTATCCGAGATTGTTTATACATTGGTATTTACTGGGGTGTATTTTATAATCCACATCCATGTTTCCTCAATATGTAATATTTATATCCTTATACAATAGTTTATATCCAATTTTACCCTTCAGTGAGTTTTTAGTAAAATATATGAAATGAATCATTTGTTGTTTTTCGTACGAGGTACTTTTTTACTTTTCCGACAAAAGTACGACGAATGTTTTTTTAACTTATACGGCATGAATGGATTTTTAAAACATTATTTCCAAGAAGCTTCCTTGACAAGTTTTCAATTTTATTTTTAATCAACTTCTTTTAGTTTAAAATTGTATAACATGTTATGAAAGGAAAAATGTTTTTGAAGTAGAAAGGATATTTTCCTCAAGAATGGAGTTCAAGTGTTTTCTCAAAATTATTTTCCATCAAAGATAATAAAGGGTTCTATTTCTATCCCAATTTTTACATTGATTTTATTATGTTATGATGGAATTATTTTAATGATTTCATTTTATCTTATATGTATTATGTTATGATTGCAGGATGTTTAAGATTCCCATTTTTATTACATGGGTTATTCAATGATGTATGATTTATGAATTTGTGGCACACATAAGAATGGTATCATTATGAGATGGGTGGGACATATATCTCCCTCCAATGAATTGGGTAAAGATTTTATATCTCATGAGATAGACATGGCTAGAATGGAAGGCTATACCGGTTCATTGAAACAGGACTGAAACGAGGAGTGAACTCAGTTCAGAAAGGGACTTTGTCCACTAAGATAGTCTTGGTAATGAGTCTTGACTAATAAGAAATGATTCTCTATGATTATTTGTGTATGCCACAAAGATTCAGGTTTTATGTTATGATTATTGGGATTACATTTCACTTCTATGATTTATCACATGTTATGATATTATGATCTATTTTGCAGGGTAAGATTTCCAAACGTTATGTTCTTATGTATATGATGTGATTGATATTTCTTTTTTTTACCCTTACTGAGCATTTGAGCTCACCCTTTTGAATGTTTTATTTCCCCAGGTCAGGAAGAAGGTTATTAATTAGAATATGCCAAAAAGGGACTCTAGATAAGATGAAATAAATGGGAGGCAACGTAGATGCTTTATGAACCAGTTGTTTTTGTTTCCTAGTTTCTAAAGACACTATACCTATAGGGTCCTTTATTGGTTTTGTTATATGTTGTAATAAGTGTGCTCCAATTCTGAAGTAATAACAATGTATGTAAAGTATGGGTCGTTACACACATGATGATGATGATGTAGAAAAAATCACATCACACAGTGGAGACGGTAAGCCGTACATACGAACGAGTGATGATGTTGTTACGATAATTATTGAATGGTATTGGAGTGGATGATAGAATATATCAATATTAGTATCATTTTATAATAATCATATATAGTTATTCATTACACCACTATACCCATCCAAGTATGGTGGTGGTGGGAAACAGATTACACCACGGCGTGGAGATGGTATTCTATACGTACACACGCACGATGATTTCATTTTCCATAGGATGGATAGAATATGAAATATGGTTGTTTCATATTTATAATAACATATAAGAATATTAGGGATACTGATTTTATTACATTATAATGAAACAAATAATGAAGAGAATGTAGAATAAGAAATAAATTTGAATTAATTAGTAAAAGATATTACCTCTTCTTCGACACACCTCTTCTAAACCTCCTCATAGGGCACTAAATCTGGTAATTGAAGGAGACCATGACCTCAAGTATGTTTATAGGGAAGTGGAGAAGTGAAATCTATAGGTTTTGGCTGAGCGTGAAGGTTCAAAATGTTGTCAAGAGGAGAGGGAGGAGGTTCCCTTTTATAAGGAAGGAGAGGGGGATTTTTGGAAACCTCATAAACATTAATTTATAATAAATTCAAACCACACTTAAAAACCACCAAAAATGACTCAATTAGACGATTATATAAGATATGGTAGCAATCTCATAAACTAATAAAATTTAGACATGTTGGGAATTTATTTTAAACCTTATCATCTTGATTTATCTTTATTTAATATATTTAATTTTATTTATGGTAATACTATTCTAAACAATAAATTGTTATATATAATAACTTATGTGTTGTGAATTTTCCAAAATTGGATACTTTATGACATTTTAGACCATATAAATTTCAATTTATAATTTTTAAATATTTTTGTGATTTACATTTTTTTATAATATGTTATATTTAAAAAAAAATAGTGTCGATTTTGACACTATTCATTTATTTGAATTTAAATAAAATCCACACAGAAGATATGTTCAAAGTAAAAGATTAAATAGATTCAAAAAATGTCATATGTATCTAGAAAATTCTTGGATTAAATTAAATATTTCATGTAATATTTATTTTAATATTTCCTAAACCATTTATTTGATATTTCAATCAATAAAATAATTTCAACATCACTAGTGTGCCATCATTAATGATAATTATTTAATACATAAAAATTCAATATAAATTCGCATGATGTAGATAAGTTCATTATATTTCTAGAGACTATTCAGGTTCTATGTTTTATGAAGTTTATCACTAAATTAAAATTATTACACTTATAATATATAAGAGAGTGACAAGTTGCCACTTTCTTTAGTTTTAATAATAATTACATATTTTCATGGTCACAAGTCCATGAAATTAATTCATTCCGACCCTTAAGTGATATTGGTTGATTTTTATTCATCCAAAATAATTTCAGCAGGTGTTAAGGTAATTTTATAATATTATTTTTACCCTTAATTACCAGATTTAACTTGAACTATATTAAATAAAAATAACTGTAGTTACTATTCACAATAATAAAAAATAAAAGATACATTTTAACATAATTTGGATCCACTAAATCCAAATATGGAATCCGTTTTTCAAAATTCAAAACACAGAAGTTGCAGTAATTAATTTAAAATTAATCTATTTGTTAAGAAAATGAGTTTTAAAAGTAAAAACACTGCCAAAGATTGAAATGTTTTTATCTATGAATTCAATGTAAAATTAATGATAATTACATACATTATGTTAAATGTTAAAAATATATTATATTTATACTTTAAAACCATTAAATTTTATGATTTATCTATATAAAGTATCTTTATGAAAAAGTTATTTTTAAGAACAACTTATCGTGTTTTTACTATTCATCAAAATGTGAAAGTTGTCAGAAAAGTATCAAAAATTCACCCCATGTAAATTTTTATATCCCGATTCAAATGAAGAAGTTAGTTTTGTAAAATTGAACTTATAAACTTGTCAAAAATTATATTTAAAATGGGTGTTCCATCAAAAGGCTGTAAAACTGCATTTTTGGAAAAATACTTCTTCTATCTGAAAAAACGATTTTGTATTCATACCTAATTCTAGAAAATGTGTAAGAGGAATTATAATGTTATAAAATTAATAATTCAGTTTATATAGTAAATAATAACTAGGTGAAAATATTATAATAACATATCATTGTTTAGTGAAACTTGGTACTGCGTACAACGCAAGCTATTGAGGAAGGTTGCTCTTCCGTGTAACTCAATCCAAGCCAGTGTTGTGTGTAGTGAAATATTCTTTTGTTGTTGAGTATAACATAAGACATAAAAAAATATATATTTCTCATTAAATCTTAGGGTGTTACATTCTACCCCCCATAAAATAAATTTCTCCCTCGAAATTTGTCTCTTCGTAACAAACTGATGAGGATACCTTTCCCTCATTATATCCTCAAGTCCCCAAGTAGCTTATTCTTATTGGTGGTTCCTACATAAAATATTAACCAAGTTAGTGGTTTTGTTTCGTAGAACTATTTCTCCACGATCCAGAATCTCTATTGGCTGTTCGTTATAAGAAAGATCTTTCTCTAACAGTACAACATCTGAGCATATTTCATGTGAAGGTTCAGGTATGTAGTTTCTCAAGAGTGATACATGGAACACATCATGATCTTGAGAGAGATTTGGTGGAAGTTCCAATCGGTAAGCAACCATCCCAACATGATCCAGTATTTCGAAAGAACCCATATCCCTAGGGCTCAACTTTCCCTTCATTCCAAATCTCATTACTCTCTTCCCTAGAGATATTAATAAGAACACTTTAACACCCACTTCAAACTATAGGAATTTTCTTCAGTTGTCAAAACAACTTTTTTATTGACTCTTAGATCCTATTATGTGTTTTTGAATAGATCTGACCTTTTCTCCCATCTCATCAACAAGATTGGGTCCTAATAGCTATCATTCCCCAACATCATCCTAGTTAGTTGGAGTTCTTCATTTCATTCTAGAGAGAACATCATTTGGATCCATCTGAATACTGGAGTGAAAGATATTATTATAAAATAGATCCCCCAAAGGTAGGTGTTGATCCCAAACAACATTTAAATCAATAGAGAAAGCACTCAACATGCTTTCTAGAGTTTTAATTGTCCGCTCATACTGACCGTCTATCTAAGGATGATAAGAAGTGATGAAACACAACTATGCATCTAGAGTATGTTGAAGACCTCTCCAAACCTTCATGGTAAACCTCGGATCTTGATCAGATATAATAGAAATTGGTACTCCATGAAATCTTACCAGTTATTTTACATATATCATAGAAAGCTCATCAAGAGAGAGATCTTCTCTAATAGTAATGAAGTGTGCCAAATTTGTAAGACAATCAAATATAACCCAGATTGCATTATTTTCTTTGGATGTTTTAGGATGTCTTGTGAAAAAGTCCATTATGATGTCTTCGCATTTCCATTATGGTATGGGTAATGGTTGTAACATCCCCACTGAATTTTGTCACTCAGCTTGGACATTTTGACAAACCAAGCATCGAGAGACATATTCAGCAACATCTCTTATCATTTCATCCCACCAGAAGTACTCTTTCAGGTACTTATACATCATCCTGCTTCCAGGGTGAACAGAGAATGATGAACTTTGAGCCTCATCCAAGAGTTCCTTCCTTAATTCTGGGATGGGAGTAACACAAACCCAATTCTTGAACCTTATTATTTCGTCATAATCAATGTGGAATTTAGGAACATTTCTCACATTCTTTTGTAACTCTACATCTACTTTTTGTGCCTCTTTAATCATCACATGTATAGATGGTTGAACATTCTCTTTATAAAGATAATATTTTTCCCCTTCCAATATAATTCCATGATCCAACCTTTGTAAATCTATAAATATTGGATCATTTGTGATCCTCAGCATGGATATGCTAGCATGGTCTTGTCGACTTAATGCATCTTCCACCTTGTTTTCTTTCCCAAGGTGGTAGTGAATTGAGGAGTCATAATCCTTAATCATCTCCAACCATCTTCTTTGGCGAATATTCAGCTCATTTTGTGTGATCATAGGATTTAAACAATTATGATCAAAATAAATTTCACACATTTCACCATAAATATAATGCCTCCAAATAATTAATTAAACTATTACCACAACTAACATAAAATCATGAGTTGGGTATTTTTTCTCATGGATTTTAAAATGTCATGAGGCAAAAGCTATCACCATATCATTTTTCATGAGAAAAAACCCCAGCCCCTTCTTGGAT
Organism: Viscum album; assembly: GCA_963277665.1. Lineage (NCBI taxonomy): Eukaryota > Viridiplantae > Streptophyta > Magnoliopsida > Santalales > Viscaceae > Viscum > Viscum album. The sequence continues at coordinate 44,407 of CAUJRU010001170.1, forward strand.
GCATCACTGTAGATCACAAAACTTTCTCTACTACAAGGCAGTGTGAGCACAGGTGCACTTGCTAACCTTCTTTTTAGCTCTTCAAAATTCACTTTACATTCTTCTGTCCAAACAAACTTAACTCCTTTCTTAGTCAATTTGGTGAGAGGGTTAGATAATCTTGAAAAATAATTCTCAAAATGTTGATAATACCAAGCTAAACCAAGAAAGCCTCATATTTCAGTTACTGTTGTTGGTCTCGACCATCTTTTAATAACCTCAATTTTTTCTATATCAACATTTATCCCCAATTTTCAGATTATGTGACCCAAAAATGAATATTTTTTAGCCAAAATTCAGATTTGGTATATTTGGCATAAATCTTCTCCTTTCATAGGGGCTTCAATACAATTCTTAGGTGATCTTCATATTCTTCATTTCTCTTTTAATATCCAATAATATCATATATAAAAACATCAAAAAACTGATCAAGATATTCTCTAAAGACTCTATTCATTAGATCCATGAAGATAGAAGGGGAATTAGTAAGAACAAATGGAATTAATATATATTCATAGTTTCCATACCTTGTATGTAATTCCATCTTTAGTATATCATCATTTTTGACCCTTAATTGATGATACCCTGAAAGAAGATCAATCTTGGAAATGTATTGGTCTCCACGTTGTTCGTCAAATGATTCATCAATGCATGGGAGATGATATTTTTTCTTGATAGTGATCTTGTTATGTTCAAGATAATCTATATTGAGCCTCCTTGATCAATCATTCTTCTTAATAAATAGAATAGGTGCTCCCCAAGGGGATGCACTATGGTGTATGAATTAATTATCAATATTCTCTTGGAGTTGCTTGTTCAATTCCTCCAACACAATTGGGGCCATTCTATAAGGATTATTTGAAATGGGAATAGCACCCAGTATGAGTTCTATCGAAAAATGAACATCATGATTTGGTGGAAGACCTAGAAATTCTTCTGGAAATACATCAGAAAACACCCGTACAGTGGTCATATTCTTAATCATCAGTTTATCTTCAACCATTTGAGATAAATAACATTCATTTATTTGAATCAAGACACATATGATTGACGAAATTTCCACGGGAAGGTTATATTCATCCTCGGATTGATATATGATCATTGATTGATTTGGAATATGAAATGTGACTTCCCTTATTTGGAAATTGATATGAGCTCCATAAAAAGAAATCCAATCCATACCAAGAATCACATCAAATTCCACTATAGGGAGGGAACCAAATTTTCATGAAGCACATTCCCACAAACTACAATCGGAGAAGAATTGTAATCTTTTGATGCGACTGTTGTGCCATTAGGGGTTTTCATAGCTAACTCAATGTCTAATTTCTGAGGTAATATGCGAATAAATTTATAAATTTTTTACGAAATAAAAGAATGGGTGGATCTAGAATCAAATAAAAAATTATCTACATTAGAGTGGACGGTAACAGTACCTTTCACCACTTCGTTATCGTACTCCACATCACCAATAGAAATTGCATGTTATATTCCTTTTCCTTTGTCCATAAGAGTTTGTTGTCCTCGATCATCATCAGCAACCCATGGATAAGGGAATTGATTGGAATAATGCACCATTTCCTTGCACTTGTAACATTGAAATGTAGGAGGTGCATTCTGTGTACCCTTTTCTTTGTTCGCATCACTAGAAATCTTTTTCCGATCACTGCATCATTCAATTGCCCGATGACTTTCTTTTCCTCACATAAAAGATTTAATTTCCCATTTAAGATAATTTTCTCCATGTTTCATTCCAAACATTGATCATAAGGGAAAACTGATCTTCTTTTCAGTGTGTTCTATAGATTTTCCTTTGAATTCCATTGTCCTATTTTTATCAAACCCATTTGACTGATGGGTTACTCCAAATCTCAATCAAAACCTTGAGAGAACATTGAACAATTTCATCATAGATATTGACATCCATTATAGCTAATTCCCTTTAGAGACATGGTTTTAATCTACTAAATAATCGATTGATCTTACTCCCAGGTTGGATAGTAATACCAGAAGCGTACCTTGCATGACTTGTAAAATTTTCTTCGTAGGTACCAAAAAATTCATCATCCTTCTACTTTAGTTCAACAAACTCCTTCTCCATATTTTTTCAAATAATATGTGGGAATTACTTAATCAAAAATAATCTCTTCCACTCGTCCCAATCCATGGACTCAATTTCATCCCTTTTCCTTGTATTCGTGAAAATATCCCACCATCGATCAGCTTCACATTCAAATCGATATACTACTAAGATGACATTATCATGTTCAGAACATTGAAGGAGTAAAAATATCTTATCATTGGTATTGATATATTCTTCATCTTCTAATGGATTAGAAGAACCACTGAATGAAGGTGGAAGCTGCCTCGTGAAGTATTCAACAGAATATTGCTCTCTACTTTGCTCGTTTGGAAGTCCTGCATGATTCATAGCTTCAGAAAGTTGTGTGAGAATGGATAGAAGGGTTTTCATTCCATCTCCCATAATTTTTGGTTTCTCAGGGGTAGTATCATTGCATTTTCCTTCACATTCAGCACTAACACAGTTTCTTTTGGGTCCATCCATTGACTAAAACCAAGAAGCATAGTGTGAGCAACATTAATTACAATAGTAAAACCACATAATCAAGAATAAAATTTCACACTTTAGGTATTATCATTGGTTATTCATGTCCATTTCTAAAATTCTAGGAGTGTGTCCTATTCTTAGACATATCCATAGGGTTTTTACTAAGGCGTCCGCATCCTAGTTTCCAATGGATAACTATAGCTTTCCTCTAATACCAACTATAATGAGCCTTACTTCACTTAAATTGTCATTACATCAGAATTGAAGCATAATTATTACAATGTATAAAAAAATCATGGTAGGACCATATAGGTATAATGGATTTTGAAACTTGGAAATATAACCAACTGGTTCATAAATCATCTAAGTTGTCTCCCATTTATTTGATCATATCTAGACTCCTTTTTGGAATATCATATTCGATACCCTTATTCCTAACTTTGGGAAAAGAAACATACAAAGTGGTGAGCTCAAATGCTCATTATGGTAAAACAGATGAAATTTTAATCGTATCATATTCTTATGAACATAACTTCTTGAATAAAAATCATAACATTCATATGGGGACAAAATATAATGTCATCGGATAAATCACAGAGCTGCAATGTAATCCCAAAACATAGAAAATAATACATGATTCTTTGTGGAATACCCACATAATCATATAAAATCATTTCATATTAATCAACACCCATCTCCATGACCATCATAGTGGACAAAGTCCATTACTTAACCGAGTTTACTCCACGTTCTAGCCCTGTAATACTGAACCATATTTAGTTGTCGTTCCAGCCATGTATATATTATGAGATACAAATCATTACCCAATGCATTGGAGGGAGATATATGTCCCACCCATCTAAAAAATCAATTATTATTATGTGTTCCACAAAATCAGCAATCATACATAATTGGATAACACATGTAATAACATGGGATTCTTAATCATCATGTCATCATAACATAATCCATATCAGATAAAAGGACATCATAAAAATAAATCCATCATAACAAAATAAAATCAATGTAATAATAGGGATAGAAACATAACCATATATCTTATTAGATGTAAATTTATAAAAACACTTGAACTTAGTTCTTGAGAAAAATAACCTTTCTTCTTCAAAAACATTTCCCTTTCTCAACATGTCATACAATTTTAATGTAGAAGAAGTTAATTGAAAATAAACTTGAAATATTGTGAAGGAATAATCATGGAAATAATGTTCTACTAAAGCATAAAAATCTATTTATACTGTATAAGTTAAAAAAACATTCTTCTCGTACTTTGGACGGAAATGTCAAAAACTATCTCGTAATAAAAACACCAAAATATTCCTTTCATATTTTTTACATAAATTTTAGAAATATGTAAATTTGAATTTAAAAGAATGTATGAGGATTTAAATAATCTTACATGTTTAGGAAACATGGATGTGGATGATTATATTCCCTAGTAAATACCGAAGTATAAAAAATCTCAGATAAAAATTGAGGTGGTGATATTTTCCCTTGCCTTAGGTCCGATATGATTTGTACATATCTGAACCTCTGGTATAATGATTTATATAATTTCATTTAATTTTTCCAGATTCATGTTCATTGTTATTATTTCATATATGGTCATATTATTATCATCTTTATTAGATAATATTTCATTGCTACTTGTTATTTGGGTGTTCATGGAATTATGTTCTTATGCATGTTATGTCAAATAAATTATTATAACTCTTTTTCAGTTAGAGATACATAATTTATATAATGGTATTAGTATAATATATATCATATTTATTCATTAAATTCATTTATATAATCATGCTTTAATAAAGATCATGTAGAACGAATCACATCGCACCGTGGAGACGGTAAGCAGTACGTATGCACAAGCGATGATATCGTTCCCATAATTATTGAATTGTATTGGAGTGGATGATATACTAAATCAAAATTTGTATCATGTTATAATAATAATATATATTTATTATTTACACCATTATACCCATTCAAGTATGGTGGTGGTGGAAAACATATTACACCATGGCGAGGAGATGGAATTCCATACGTATGCAGGCGCGGTGATATCGTTTTCCGTAGGATGGTTAGAATGTGAAGTAGGGTTGTTTCATATTTATAATAACGTATCATTATATGAGTTATTTTGATATTTTTAGATTATAATGGAACAAATAAATATTAGGATGTAGAATAAAAAATAAATTTGAAAGCATCATTAAAGGATATTACCTCTTCATCGACGCGCTTCTTCTAAACCTCCTCTTAGGGAACTAAAGTTGTTCTTTGAAGAAGACCAGGACCACTAGTATGTTTATAGATAAGTGGAGAAGAGAAATGGATAGGTTTTGGCTGAGCATGAATGCTCAAAATTTTATGAAGAGGAGAGGGAGGAGGTTCCCTTTTATAAGAAAGGAGAGGGGCACTTTTGGAAACCTCAAAAATATTAATTTATAATAAATTCAAACCCTACTTAAAAACCTCCAAAATTTAGACATGTTGGGAATTTAATTTAAACCTTATCAACTTGATTTATCCTAATTTAATCTATTTAATTTTAATTGTGGTAAAAATATTCTTGATTCTAAATTGTTACAAAAAATAACTTATGTGTTCTGAAATTTCTATGATTGGATATTTTATGATATTGTAGAGCATGTAAATTTAAATTTATAATTTATATATATTTTTGTGATTTGTAAAGAATTTTATAATTTGTTATTTTTATAATATAACAATTGGGTCGATTTTGACACTATTCATTTATTTGAATTTAAATAAAATCCAAACAGAAGATATGTTCAAACTAAAATCATTAATAGATTAATAACATGTCATATTTATCTAGAAAATTCGTGTAGAACATTAAATAGTTAATATAATATTTAGATTAATATTTTGAAAACAATTTATTTGATATTTCAATCAATAAATTAATTTCAAAATTCACTATTGGGTCATCATTAATGAGATTTATTTAATCCCTAAAAATTATAAATAAATTAAAATGATGTAGATAATTTTATTAGATTTCATGGTACTATTCATTTTTGTATTTAATGAAGTTTATCACTAAATTAAAATTATTACTCTTATAAGATATAAGAAAGTGACATGTTGTCACTTTCTTCAGTTTTAGTAATAATTTAATAAATTTAATGATCAAAAGACCATTAAATGAATATATGCCGACCCTTAGGTGATATGGGTCGATTATTAATCATCCAATAGAATTTTGGTAGGTGTTAGGGTAATTTTATAATCTTAATTTTACCTTTAATTACCTGATTAACCTTAAACTATAGTAAATAAAAAATACTATAGTTATTATTTATAATATCAAAAAAAGTAACCTATTAACATAATTTGGGCCCAGAAAATCCAAATATGGAATTCATTTTTCAAAATTCAAAACACAGATGTTGGATTAATTAATTTAAAAATAATCTCGTTGTTATGAAAACAAGTTTTAAAAGATAAAAAATTGCTAAAGATTGAAATGTTTTTACCTATGATTTCAATATAAAATTAATGGTAATGAAATAAATTATATTAAATGGTATAAAATATTTTTTATTTATACTTTAAAACCATTAAATATTTTATTTTTACATTATAAATTATCATTTTGAAAAATTTATTTTTAATAAATGTTTAGCGTGTTTTTACTATTCATCAAAATGTGAAAGTTATCAGAAAAGTATCTGAAATTCATCAAATGTAAATTTTTATATCCTGATTCAAAATAAGAAGTTTATTTTGTATAATTGAACATATAAAATTGTCAAAAATTATATTTAAAATGGGTTCGCCCTCAAAAGGCGGTAAAACTGCATTTTTTTGGAATACTTCATGTATCCGAAAAATTGATTTTTTTTCATATCTCATTCTAAAAAATGTGCAAGATGATTTTTAATGTTATAAAATTCAAAATTAAGTTAACACTATTCATGACATATATTTCAAATATTATAATAATATATCAATTTTATTGTGAGACTCTGTATTGCGTACAACACAAGCTATTGAGAAAGGTTGCTCTTGCGTGTAACACAAGCCAATCCAGTGTTTTGTGTAGTGAAAGATACCACGGGGGTGGAATATAACATAAGACATAAAAAAAATTATATTTCTCACAAAATATCAGGGTGTTACAGACCACGTGAACACGGTTGAGAATTGATGTTTTTGTTGTTTTCTATTACAGTTCATGTGATTTCACATTGGGTGACTGTGGTATTGTTTGCTACATATTGAATTTGGAATTTTGGAAATTTTCTATCCCCTGATATAGAAATGAATTTCAATACACACATAATATAGTATGATTGAAATAAAATTACATACATCTGACATGCCATGTAGTTGCATTAGTATGAATCATACTATTTTTGATTTTTTAACCCGGGTGGAATTCCATGTTTTGATCTTCATTATCATGCCTACTTCTATAATATGTAAAGATTATAATGTTAAATGATTCTTCTATTATTATAGTTTCATCTTATTAATCCATGATTATTTATTATATCACGTTTTTGTGATACTGGTTATGATAACATGCTATAGATTATTTGATGTATAAATAACTACAAGGGTAGAAAGTTTTTTATTGCATTTATGACAGGATATAGTTTTAGTTATAAGTTGTATGGGTTCATAGTATCAAAAAAGGGAAAGCCAATTATTTGAAAAATTGAAAAAGTGCTGGTAGTGTTAAAATCTTAAAGGGATTTTTGATTTAATTAAATAGGAGCCATATCCTATTGTTATGTTGTATAGGTTCCTTATCAATTAGTACATGGCCACTTCTGTGGATGATCCTTTTATAACCATAGTTTGTTTGGAAATGGTTATAAAATTAAAACTATTGTTTTTTTTATTGATATTGTTTGTTAACTTTTAAAGATTCTCATGTGGACCCAGGTAAGTCTGTTGGGACATGTTTTTCTGAAATGAACTTTTATGGGGCTTTTGTTTTTAATGATCATGGATTAAATAAATGGTACCCTTGGAGGTCACCTTCAAATTAAATTAAATTTAGATACAAAATTTCCATTTTATGATGAAATGATACTAAATGTAAATTTTTTTATAGAGGAAGTGTGTTTTATCTTGCATGTTTTCACATGGAGAGTTGATTGAAAACCTAGTTCCTTATTGTGAATTAGTACATGTGGTTTTGTTTAAATTATTTGAAATGATTAGAAGTTGAAATTAATTAATGAGATTTCTAAGATAAAATGGATTTTGGGCCTAGAATATTTTGATTTTCATGACCAAGAGATAACGTTCTATGCTTATTCATTGTAATGGACTAGCCTGCGGTTGGTATAACCCTTAGAGCATGAGATGCCAGGTTTATACTATAACCTCATGACATTAGTGTCATTTGGTGTCATTGTCTCTAATAGGACATTTGGTTTCTAAAAGAAACCCTTGTTCGGATGGGTGGAAGTTGTATGCTGTATTTTTTATGGGAATAATCATTTAGGAATGCTTGGTATTTTAGTTTAGAAAACTCGATATGTCATCATCCATGTTATCATTGTTTGAGATGATGTTCCATAAGTTATTGTGATCTTAGGGAAGTATTTGTTGACATTAACGGTACCTTCCCATGCTTATTGATGAAATGAACTAGTCGATTTTTGTTTTCTCATGGAATATTATGATGTTAAGGACATTATGATGTTAACTCCAGAGTAAAGTGATTGGTGTGTTGGGGTAATTTTGCATCACTACTCAAGAGGAAATTGGGGGACTTGTGTGTTTTGACATTCTCGTGAGTTTAACTATTTATCGTTAATTCTTGATGTGTTCACGTAGTGATCATGATTCTTAGAACATCACACATGGGTTTAAGGTGTTTTTGAACTAGTGTGTTTGTTAGCGGCTGTTCTTTTCTTTCGATAACAAGGATTCTCTTAAGATGGGAAGTTTCGTATCCGTTCTTTTATGCGTTTTGATTCATTCTTGGATGATCAAATTTGATAAGGTTGGAAGTATGCACAATCCATTGTGATCTTTGTTATTTTTTTGAGGAGTTTCAGTTGTAATCATTGAAAGAAGATAAATTCCTTCGGTGATATAAAAATGGAGATTTGGTTGATGACGCATTGGCAGGTGAAGAAAAGGTTTTAGTAAATAATTATCGAAAATATTTTGACAGATATTTTTAATGACCAGGGTTTACTCTTAGTGTTCTCTTATAAATTAGAATAGCATGTTCCCTATCTTGACCTCATCCTGGAAACAATAAGATAGTGTTGGTATTATGCCGCACTAGTGTTTTTATTGTCGTTTGGTTGGATAATTGATTGTTATATGGGTTGTATGAGGGATTTGTGGTTCTTTGGGTTATGCTTTTATTCATTCTTGGGCATGCTAGTTTTACAATATCCTCGCAATGGATTGACTTGGTAATATCACAGGAGGTCATGTGAGGACTTCAGTTTACATGCAGTTGGTGATGATATAGTTTCATTGGCATGTCACCGGTTTAATTGAATGTCTGGGTTTATGGGTCGACGATATCATTCAAGGAAAGATTCATGGTTTGGTTGTTTGATGTTAAATGATAAGACCACTGGTAAGAACCTCTATTGCACAGGTGGTTGAGGAGATAGTGATGAGATCCGGTCTTTAGTAATGTGGGATGAGTTAAAGACTGCTTCAATGTTTTTGGTTGGATTTTGAGGTTTAGATCTTATTTTTAAAGTCTTATTCCAAAGGGCATGTGAAATGATTAATGGTTTGTTTGGAGTTTTGGAATGCAACGTGATTGTCCAAACGAGACATCATGAACTCACTGGGTTGGTTATTGTTGTAGTAGTTCCCGATGGATTCTCGAGGATGAAGTTTTTTTAAGGTGGTTTGATTATAGAAAACTGTGTTTTTTACTACGACAAGATTTCAAAGGTTTTTTAACTTTATCATTTAATGGATGGTTTGGTTATTGAAATAAATTTGGATAGATGATATGTGAGTTGAGATCATTTTAATGTGTTGATATCGATCTTGGGTAAAAGGTCATCGAGTATTCCAGGAGGCTCCGTGGGTTTCTGGAGCACCAGACCATGTCATGGAATTTTCATGTGCTGGGAACAGTTGATCAAACTGTGCAGCTTGATATATGTGAGGAAGAGGTGTTCTCATGGGCTACACATGTTTAGTAAAACTGTGTGAGTCAATTTTATGGCATACTATAGGTATCTTGTAATGGACGCATGGTTTGTTCATGGTTTGTAAAACTAAATGGGTCAAGCCATGTGTCCTACCCAGTTTTATGTTCCGGATAAATTATTTAATTAAATTCACGATTAAAATGGGATATAATAAAGTGTTGTCAAATAAGGGTTTTAATTTATTAAATTCTAGTTTATGAAGAATATAATTAAATAATTCTAAATGAGAGGTTTATTTATTTAAATTTTTGTTGAGAGAATTTAATTAAATTATGATGAATTAGAGAATTTAATAAATTAAATTACATTTAATGGAATTTATTTAAATGATGTATAAATGGGGAGTTTGATGATTGTCAAATTGGTAGTTTAATTAAATGATAACAATATTAATATGATAGTGATTATTAATTTTATTATTATATTAATTATTATAATAAATATATGATTTCCATTATTTCAGGGAAAATAAAGAAAGAGGCGCAACTCTCTTCCTCCCTGCCTACTGAAGCACGACACGTAGCACTCCCCCTATCAGGTTCTCTTTGAAGCGCGCCACCCCATTCTATGAACCCATATTCACTCGTCTGTATCCTTCAGATATCTTCATCGATATATTCCATATTAGGAAGGTAATTCCATCTCCATTTGCTTCATTCTTCGTATTCAACATTTTGGATCTCCGTCCCCTAGTTTCATTTAGGTTGAAACCCTAGGTTCGGTTTTAATTTGGTGTCTTTGGTTCTTCCAATTTTAGGTGGTAAAAAAGATGTGTCAGGACCCATTTTTCCATATTATAATTACCACCGATGAAGGTGAGGTGGTTCGGCTTGATTTGGTTCACCATAGTTATATTTTCATAAATCTATATAAATGTTAACTATTTTATCATAAATATTTTTCTGTACATTTTTTTTATTTGAGTTGTGGTTATTTAATTTGTTGTGTGTTAGTCCTCTCCACAATAATTTTGTGTGGTGATTATTGTTATATGGTTTTGTGATCAATTCCGAATTCCCACATGATTTTTATGTAGCGCGTGTATGTAAATGGATATTGGTTTCATTTAGAAATCATTGGCTTAGCCAGTTCATTATGGTAGGGTTCTCAACATTTTTAATTGATGAAATACAATAGTTATATATTTATTGTTCTTTCTAAATTTCAAATAATTGTCTAAAATGAATTAATAGTTGTGCTAAATGTTTTTTTAGATTACAAAACCATTCTTTTGTAAAAAAACCTTTCTAAAGGAGGTGTGCTACCTTCAAGATAAAAACATAGTGATTCGAAAGATATGATTGCTTAGATTGCTTATACGGGTTTTCCTATGCTTTCCAAGTTTGAAAAAGCTATTTAGATTATGGTAATATGGTTTCTTATCTAAGTGATTTACAACCTCATTTACATGTCGACACACTTGTGAAATTGGGATAACTAATCAAGGGAATAATTATGAGTCATTGAGTGGAATAAGTTGAGATGATTAATTGTTCATTAACTATGTTCTTTCATATTGTAATATATATAATTAATTGGGGGATTAATTACGATATATTGAATCACATAAGTTGAGATAAATATTTTTGAATCAATTATGTTCATTTTATAATATGTTCTAGATAATTAATTGTGCGATTAATTATGAAAATTAGAAACTATATTGAGATAATTAATTTTTTAAAATTAATTATTAAATATAAATTGGTATATTTATTAATTAATTGATGAAATAATTAATGGTTTAAAGAAGTTAGTTCATTATTGAGTTAATTAATAGAATTAATGTGTTTAACTAATTTCTGAATTAGTAATGCAATTAGGGTGGATAATTAATTGGTAAAATAATTATGTTTTAATTAATGGGAACAATTCCATTCAAAATTGATAAGTACAAATAGTAACATGCCCATCATATTTATGAGTAAATAGAATGGGAACATGGTAATTCTATATTGAGATATAAAAATTGTTGCATGTTAGTCATACATATCTGTAAAGATAATTGGAACATGGTAATTCTAAATTGATATGTAAACATGGTAACATGGAAATTATTATTATGAGTAAAGATAATGGGAACACGGTCATTCTAAATTCCGATATAAAAATGGTAGCATGTTCATCATACTTATGAGTAAAGAGAATTGGAACATGGTCATTCTAAATTCATATGAAAACATGGTGACATGGAAACTATGCTTATGAGTAATGATAATTGGATCATGGTCATTCTATTTAGGAGTTAGCATTGTATCATGGTCACCGTACGTACATTTTTTATAATGGAGACATTGTATTTAATGTGTGAATTAATAAAAAGAAATAATGGAACTCCAACATATGGCCTCACTTGAGAATATTTTGACAACTGGCATGAGTAGAAATAGTTAATGAGATATGAAATCACCTTTGAATACTTATGACTCCAACATTAGCCGAAGAAGGAGTTAAGATATAATATCATCTCTACATACTTTGGTCCTAACAATTAGACAAAGAATATGTTGAGGAATGATATAACCTTCAATATTTCACGCTCATGCCTGAGCCGATGTAGGTATTATGATATCATATTACATAGGGAATGCTTCAGGCTTCAGTACAAGAAGAAGATAGAATTTAGTTAAGAGTATCCATGGGAACCATAGAGTTATGAAATGATTACATAAAAAATTAAATAATGTGATCAATAGTTCATCATAAATTATTTATATATAATCACTATTTAGACTCTTATTATGGATAATAGTGGAATTATATATTTTCATTAGGTGTCCCTTTGGAACCTAGATGGGTTGTTGGTTATTTATTAAATTTAGTTATTGCGTTGATATTCCTACACATTGTTTTATTATATTGTGTATCCTATATTGAATGAGACAACCAGTGGACCTGGCCTACTATGATTTAAATTTCACACTCTATTCATGTAGCCATTTAATTGGGGTACCCAAGTAGTCTTTCTTGTTCCCAGGACCTTGGACCATTCTGTTAATGTTTTATATTTCCAAGAGTTCGGAGAAAAGGACCAAGAGAATATCTAGATGCTTGTGGAGATTTCCCATAGGGATTTGATTATTTCTTTATTTATGTACTAAAATGTAACACATGCTCATTGTTTGAGGTTTTCAGATATGTATCACCATGACATTCATGCATTGTATAAAATGGAATTGGTCATTTTAATTGTTTAATTGATATTGAAATTATATATCTTAGTTCTCATATATTTTAATATATTTATACGTCTGTACAAACTATTATTTGAGGGTATAGTCTCCCCCAATAACTTACCTTACCCACTCACTACTAGTGGGAATCCTCTTGCATGCAGAGAGGTGCACTTGAGGTCATGGGGTGACTGGTCCAGCTACTGTTTCGATGGAAAACTGGGTCCAGAAATTGCATGATACCAGAGGTATAGAAGCGTAATTATAATCTATTGAGACTTGAGACCCTATTTGTAGATGTATAATCCCATGTCTGTGTCCTTCATGTGTGGCCCTCCTACATGACTAACATACACAAATGACATTGGTAGATGATTTCTCTGATCTAAATGACCTTTTCATCCGTTTACCTCAGGATCGCTCCATCTTCCTTAAATTAGATCCTATACAAAGGGGGGGGGGGTTATTTTTGACCATTTCCATTATCACATGGATAAAAAAGTATTAAAGAGAAATACCTGAAAGAAAAAATGGAATAAGGGAAATGGATTCGAAATGCTATATCGTTTAACAAAGGTACCTTTATGAAGGAATGATGTTATTCATTTATTCATAACTTTTTTCCAATTCCATTAATAGTTTTATTGTAATAGTTCTTAATATAAGTGATATACTAATGGTTTAGTACTTAATATAATTTTTAGCACTATTTGTATTAATCTAATCATGTTAGCTTTGTATTTTATTTATAAATCTCACCCTAGTTATCCAAATTTTATGATTACTGTTTTTAGGGATCCCAATTAAATTTCCTTCAAATCATTAAACTTTAGTTTGAGAAAATTAGGTAATTTGAGGTTTCATATGATCCAAACAATAAATCCCAATAAATCTGTGACAAAACTAGACCAACCATGATGATAAAATTTCTTGGATCAATCCAGAATCCCAAATTTTATGAAACTATTGAATATATTCATGAATATAAAAAATAAGTATGTAGAAAAATTTGAATGTACGACTATAAAAAAAGGGGGCCCAAATGATTCTTTGAAGTCAAGACCACCATTCTGTATGGAAATAAAAATGAGCACAAAATCAGTGAATTTTCTCTTGATATAGGAATCAAATGGAGATAACATTTTACATTGTAAAATTGAAGATATAGGCAGACGAATTTATATATTAAATGGTTTAGATGTGAATGAATATTCCAACACAAAAATCCATTCACATTTATGAGTTTTAATAATCTCGCATAGAAATGGACAGATTGAAATTGTTCATTCAAACCACCATATCTTTTCATCCTTAAGTTCAATTGCTGAAATTTTTTATGTATATTATCAGTATTAACAAAGTAATATTTTAAGAAGAATATATCTCCAAATTTGGATATAAGAATTATCAAATTTTGAATCCATGTAGAGGATCTGATTTGGAAATCAAAAATCTCACCACCTTAGACTATAAATACTTCCCCCTCTTCTCCTTACAAGGGGTTGGAATTTTAGATAAAAGGGGGATTACATGGCAAGAACAATGTTATACCAATGTATTCGGAGGATATTTCAAACTTATGTTCAACTTGAGATACCTTTCTTCCATTTTTATTTACAATTTTATTTTTCATAGATTTGTAATCCCATAAGTGTTTGTGTTTTTATTTCTATTTTAATGAATGTTTATTTCACATTATCTTTTAATGCCATCCATTCTCTATATTGAAATATTAATGTTCTTAATTTTTTTTTTGAAAATCACACCATTCTTTTAATTTATCATTCAATTAAGAGTTTGTTTTTAACTCTATTCACCATTCATGGGTGTGTTTAGTGCACTACTATTCTCTTATCCCATTCTTTTCATTCTCATTTAACTCATCACCATTAAAATATTAATCTAGATTAAAAACCATATAAATGGTGGAGTAAATATAATATTGGGGTCAGTAATGATTTGGGGTTATTATGCATATAAAGGATTTAACTCATTGATTATTATTTTGGATGAAATTGGGCATGTTGAACTTAGAATGCCATGGATTTAGGAAATGTTTTATTATAACAAGTGGATTCTATGGATTATTGGAACATTAAATACAATACCATAAACATGTTCGAATTTAGATTATAAAAATAAGTTAATTCAAGTCTTTGACTAAAGGCTCAACACTTTGGTATTCCAATAAAAATCTTCTTGCGAATTTGGTGTTTATTTAATTAAATATAAAGAAACTATCTAGGATCTGACATTATCAAAATCTCCAAAAAAAAACTCACCCCAATCTTTATCAAATTGTTAAATAAAACATCATTCATTAATAAATTTAATTATGTTCTATGAAATCCCCATTAAAAATAATGACAAAACAAAAACACTTGACTATTAAAAAGTACCATCACCAAGGATTCCACCCTAGTGTCGCTATACACATAAGAAGAACACCAGACCCTTGAATAGTTGATAGGTGACAATAGAACATGCATCAAGGTGCCCAATGCAGCATCTTCTTATAGGTTAGCTATGAATCCATCATAACTACACATGAGATATAGATCCCTCTCACCAAGTGGAAAATGTTGTGAACATATGAATTGTCAAATTACAGACCCATGCATGATAAAAAACCATTTCTCAGGTCCCATATTTTCATATAAATAGGAAATTTTTGGATCCTCATTAAGAACAATGGGAAAACCCAAATAACACATGGCACTATTCTGATATAAGTATTTCAGCAAGGCCCCTTAAAAACATCTAGGTACCAGTCCAAAACAAAAGATAGGAGGAAATTAAGAATAGTTGTGGAACCTATATTCTTTTAGGGGATGAAATACATAACAACTATGTGTGAAACTCATTACCCTATGGTTGATGAATACTACCAAGAGGTCTCCTACTATACCTAAGGACCTAATTGAGATACTTCTCAGATCAGTTATGGAGTCCGTTGAATCCTTGAGAAAATCCTTTACCAATTGTCATTTCCTAGGTTTTGACTTGCGTAAAAATACCTTAAATTTGGGAAAGATTAGGTATATGATGAAATTTTAGGTTACACAGGAATTACATGTTTGAGGCCTCCTTGGCTCATCCAAATTCTTCCCTACACCATCCACCTCTCAGTCCTGATTCAAAGCCACTAATGGAAGTTACCTTCTTCCTTTGTATCCCACTACTAAAAGAGACCAAGTTGAAACCTCTAATAAAGCCTTTGGGATTCAAACCCCATATTAGGATGGACACCAAGGATTCACTAATTTGGTTATTGATTCAATCAGTTATAGGTATACCTCACTTTTCCTACATGATATGTAGGGGCCTTAAGGTTCATGTGAGTATGCTTTCATTCAATCACAAGGAACACAACCCTAGGGGTAGTGTCAATGATCCCACAGTTTCTTAGATAATATTATACACTTATGATTCCAATATCATCTCTAAGTCCCAAGGCCTAGGTTACTAGGTGGAAGACATGGAATTAGATCCTCCTCTCTTCCTATGAAACCTGTCTTAGGTAATCCCTCCATGAGTAAGCAACATGTAATTCTTATAGGACCTATCATAATTCATTTCTTTTTCCTGCATGATCATGGGTTTTGTAAATATGGGTAGTTCAATGTGACTATATCAGATATTATTACAAGGGTAAAGGGGAACATCAATTTCCCTTCCATCATTTCCCATCTCCCTGGCCTCTTCCACCAACGGATGGAGTATTTTTTGGTTTTCCAGATATGGATCATCCTCTTGATTCTCACATTCGGGCATGAATTATGTGGTCTTCTAGATTGGCTATGATCATAATATCTTCACATTATAATGCATTTATTGGAATAGAATATCTTTCCATGTTTTCTTACTACCATCTTTTAGCGGGCCTCTATAGACGGGGGACCTCAAGGCCATAAATCCAACGTTTTGGAATATAGGGAAAATGTGGTTTTTCATATCATCCACTTACTCTATACTATATAACCAGGTATGACTCATGTGGGCATAGATGTTGGTGGGGATCCTATTAACCATGCGATCCCAAAATGTGCTCCTATTAATCGGTATATTCCCATATCATAACCTATCATTTTGAAATCTTCCTATGTGTAATCCCCAACCATCAGAGGTACTCACATTCCATACAAACATTAGGAGTGCATCCATAGACAAGGGTCCTCACAATAATACAATAAAAGATTTAATTACCATTCAAATGGGATAAATAGCAATCCTCCATAAGTTTTAAACCCAGAATCCCAAATCATATATAATTATCTATAGGTCACAATGCCACAAATACTTTATCCAACATGGTTTCCCATGTACCATTTGGGTAACAATAGACAATTCATCCTAAGTCCCACAAAAAGCATTGACATGAAATCTTACACCCATAAATCATTTCCATATACTGCTAAACTACATTGTTTGGTCCTTATCAAATGACCATAAAAGGGATGATGTGGCATACTGAGCAACACCAAACTATGCGGGTTATGAATACTTTCATGAGTACACATAAAAATCACATATTATGATTTTGATCCCAACATAAAATAAGTTTCCATATCCTTGGATATTGATATAATCTAGATAACCCGCTACGTGAATTAAAACTAGTATATTTTTAATAAATGATGATATAATATATAATATGTTCATAAAAGGATACCTTTGATGGAGAATCACATATTCATATAGAAATATCCATTGATGAAGAACCTTAGAGAAATACCATTGATTCAAAATTCCACACATCCAAATAATTGATTGTTAACTCAAGGGTGGCCTACATAATACATTGGAAGTAATAAATAAATCATTAATATTTCATAAATATATAATAGTGTCCCAAAGTCATAAATAATTACACCTAAAATAGAATACATATTTATAAAAATTAAAATTAAATAAAATATAGTATATGATACTAGTAGTATTAATTCATCATGGATAAAAACACATGGATTGTTTGTATATGAAGAAAGAAACATGAATTATTTTGTAAATATGATTACCTCTCCTCAAATGAATCCCTATAGATCTCTTCCTAAGGACACTAGGGTTGGTATTTTGAAGATACCGTCCCCTCTTGAAATAGGATTATGATGTTTTAGAAAGAAATATATAGGGATTTTTTGAGATAAATAGATCAATGTGGTTTTAATAAGTGAGTGAGAATGTGGACTATTATAAATGTCGTTATGGGAACTTTTAGAATCTAAGAAAATACTAAATTATAAAAGGGTTCTTTTGGAGATGAATATTTCAAGATTGACCATAATTGTATACAAGATAAAAATTTAGTGCATTAAATATACACATTTAGTTTATTAAATATTTTTATGATTTTTTAATAATTTATTAAAATATTATTACAATTTAATATTATAAATTTTAATTTTTGATGATATTAATTACATTCACATTAAAAATAATATTAAAAAATCATATATTTGAATCATGAATGTTGATACATCCCTAATATGTCAAATTCATCTAGAAAGATCACATATTAACTTTATTAATTAATATTTTATTACTTTTAATATTTTGAATTCCATTTATAATGTTTTTCCATTAATTTAATAATTACTATATCATCATCCTGTACGGTTTTACGGTAAATATTTATTTGCTAAAAATTTAAAATAAATTCACAAGATGAATAAAAATATTTTAGAATTAAAAATAATATTTATGATCGATTAAGTCTTATATAACACCACAAATTTATAATTTAATATTTATTAAAAACTATATCATGACATGTTTAAAATTTCATTAACTAAAATTCAATAAGGGACATAATCTCCACCATGTGATTCCAAGAGGTCATAAATTCACCACATAGATGAATTCCGAAATAAACTAAAACAATAACATTTTGTAAAATTATTGTATCATTAAAATCTACTTATTAATTTAATTATTGTTATTTTTTTAATTTTTCGTTTACTTTCAGAAGCACTGCATCAGTGTTCCATAATAATATATTTTATCTATTTCATATATAATAGAAAAAAATTAATATCAATGAAATTAACTAATTTGGTTTATTATAATCATTTATATTCATTCATTATTTATATTAACTCATATTCATTTCAATATAACTATTTAATTTTTTAATTTGACATTATCTTGCCTTATATAGGAACCACACATGAATTTTGATAATATTATTGTTATATAACTGAAAAATTAGAAACAATGAGTCCATATATTAATATATTCATCATATTTATTGAAATATCCATGAAATAACTTTTTATACTCAATTAATTATTCTAATTTGTTAATTTTTACATTTCCAATATTGCGTAATCAATGCATCAACAGTGAAAATTATTTTAAAATTTATAATGAAATAAATTATAATTTATTATTTATAAATTATTTTGTAATTTTATTTTTAATATATCATCAAAAATGATTATTTTATTAGATTAAATAAAAAATTTATCATATTTATATTTTTATGATATCATAGAATATATTGTATTTCATAAAAAAACTAGTTTTTTTAATATTCAACAAAATTTTAATATTTAAAAAAATATAAAATTTCACCATTGGATAATTTTTACCTAATGAGTTCAATAATTGAATTCATTTTTTAAAATAAATTTGTTAATGTTTCAAAAATTAGTTATATTTATTTTCCCATTAATTGTAAAAAAAATTCATTTTGGAGAACATATATTTTTGAGGAATAAAAGGAATATACTAGAAATATTTTTTATAATTCAAATGAATTAGAAAAAATTTATTTATTTACTATGAATTTTTAAAATTTTCATAATAGATTAATTCCTATTCACAATATTAAATTTAACAGCTATGTTATAATAGTTGAGTTAAAATAATAATAATAAATAGCATATCATAGTTTGTTTAAGATTAAGGATGTATACACCAAAACTTATTAATTAAATATGTTATATTATAAAATTTCATAATGGTACATTCTCCCCACCTTAAATAAATTTCATCCCTGAATTTCTAAATTTCACTTTATAAATAAATGGGCAATTTTGTAAAATTCTTTTGTGGAAATCCCATATCGTACAAAGGGTTAATAAAACACCCTATTTAAAAAAGGGAAAGTAAAATTTGATGGTAATGAAAAACTAGGATTTCGAATATTAGAAAATTAGTGGGATGTGAAAATATAGACTGATAAGAGAAATATAAATTTCACATTATGATGGAGAGTGATTAATAAATCTATCACTATACCATCCTACCTTCGGTGCACCAAAGTAGTGAGAAAAAGACATCCAGCATGCCTACCTAAATTCCACATGCTACAGACTGATAACGAGGGACTAGCGTGTTTAACTTGGGATAATATTTCCTCATTTATTAGAGTGAAGTGATGAAATATACATAAAATAAATTATGGAATATCAGGAAATAAGAGCAACATTAATAGAGATATACAATAAAAAAGATTAGAAAAAAATAAGTAAATCTAAAATATGAATATTCAATAAGGGAAAGTAGAATAATAACATATAAACTTATGATGATAATGTATAAGAATATGAATATAAAAATAGATGGGGATAAAAGCATAAAAAAAAGATAAAAATATATGAAAAAAAGAAAAAATTGTTATGCCTAGCATCTCGAACATATTCTCAGTCCACTTCTCCAAAAACTCAATCTTAGTAATCCAAGACAATAATGTCGTGGAATATAGATACTTCCCTTTTTCAATACACATATCCATAAAATCTATTTAGGTACCAAAGGCACCTAGGATATGTCTGAGATATAATATGAGTAGGCCTCGACCCACGGTGTCTAGTGCATTCCATTTCGTGCAATATATAATATGCATTGTTCCAAAACAATTCATATTCAAGACATAACAAATAAATAAATGCATTAATCTGGTTTCCCCTAAGATACCTTAATAAATACATTCTTCATCTTAAAGGTAATTTGAAATGTATAATAATGGACTGTCCCCAAGATTGTGTTTGGGTTTGGAAGCAACAACCCTATATTTTTAGAACTATCATATCAATTCCAATTTGAAAAAACTTATTTAAATTTACATTCATTTTTAAAATTCATTTATATATTATATCGAGGCACATGGATCCCATCCATGGATATTCAATGGTAATTTACAAGTATCACTCTAGGGCGTGGTAAAAGTCTAATTCTATGGAGTCCATCAATGGTATCCCAGAGATGATGTCCCATGTATCACTCATTGCTTGGGGTGATAATATTCAATGAATAACATGCCACAAATTCTATACCTATTATCGCATGTAGCGGTATTTACATCTCTCAAGGCATGGTAGAACCAATCTTGCCCTCAAGACCATCCAAGGGGTCACATATAGTGAATTCATTTCACACATCTTATGGTTAAAATTGATAAATCATAGTGATACCATCTCTGGAAATGCTGATCTTATTCCTCATATTTTTATAAGAATTAACATTTCTAATCGAAGGGAAAAATTGTCCTTCCAAGGGTTCCTTAAGTAAGAACTGTATGTATCACCCACAACACTAAGGTCAATGTATAAGTCAAAAATATAAATTTATAACATGTCCAGTGAGAGGGACCATTTCACTAAATCAGGTATTTACATATCAATAGTCCCATTAGTCGAGGGAAACCCAATTGTAAATTTCATTGAATTCATATGTTTCAAGGCAAAAGCATAGGGAAAATTCACATAGCTCAACCATTCATATGTGGAAAGAGGTTCAAAGTCTTGTCAGTATGCTCACCACTCTAGTATATTCAGATAATAGGTAATGGAATTTAATATAAATCAAACACCATAGGTATGTTAAACAAGATAATGAAATGGGGAAATTAAGAATTATAGGTCATGTTTACATAGAAGGATGGAATAACCAAAAGAAATCAAACAAAGGGTTGATTGTATATTAGATCAGGTCATCACGGGCATAGTAGAGATTTCAATTATATTCAATTAAACATTTTCACCCCAAAAAATAAGGGTCTGGGTGATAGTAGAATGACACATCTTATAGAACATAATAAAATTTTGGGAACGATCTAAGACCCCCTTATTTAGCCCTAGAAATATTACCTCGTCTCGGGACAACCATTGAATCATGATAGGATCGAAGAAATAGTTGAAACCATCGAATTCCTTTAAAATGAAGAAATGAGATTGAACTAAGATGGAATAATATATGTAATGATAAACAAAAAATAGAATCTTATGGATGATAGAGTATACCTCTAGCTTATTATTGCTTCTGATGATGATTGATTGAGATGAAGAACAAAGGTGTTACCTTGAAAACTAACAGAATGAAGTTACTGGATTTTTACGTGGGAGGAGGATCAAACCACTGGAAATTATAGGGGTGGTGAAAGAGAAATGGGTTAAATCATTAAAGGGGGAAAATGTAATTTCACCCATAATAACCACTACAAATAGTTTGGCCACACGATTAGCCAAACCGTGCACCAACCATTTGGTGAAAATTTTATCTTACCATGCACAGATAATAGATATCACACTATCCTGAAATCCTAGAACACCAAACGACCAGGTGACCTGAGTTGCATGGTTATAGAAATACCATGCAGCACCTAAGTTCCCAATGTCTGTAGCCTCGCAGTTTCACCTAAACATGTGGCCCAATCATTTCATCACATTTCTAAGATCCAAGATACAAAAGAGTCTTAGAAGCACATGATATCTCAATGAAATGATTAGACATCAATATAAGTTCCAATTAAATGAATTTAAAATGAAAAATAATGTTTCAAATAATTGAAAAAAATTGGATGTTACGACCTACCCCCTTAATACAAGTCATCCTAGAGCATCTCTTATAAGGGAAGTACAATCTAATATGATAATTGGTATAGGAAATATGCACATACATTGAACACCCTCTCAAATGCCTCATTCTATACATTTCATTGGTTCTATATTACCTTATACAAAGGAATATACCTACCTTTTAGAGACTTCCTGAAATGATCAAGGATACATATAAGATGATCCTTGAAGGATGTATCCACCACTAGCTCAATATCCTCGAAGTTAAAAAATGAGATTGTTCATGAAAATATATTCAAATATGATATATGTGGATGATGTCATGCTTGGAATGATACCTCAGAGGTAACTTCAACTGATAGGCTATATGCCAAACTCTCTCCACTATCTAAAAAGTGCCAACATGTATAGGGGAAAACAAGATCTATCTCCTAATACATCTATTCCCAATCTAGAAGATACCCATATAAATACCTGAAATCCAACCTCAATCCCAGGTGGTTTATGAAAATTATTTGTATAGTACTTCTTCCGAGAATGACATATAGTTATACACTTCAAAATCATTTGGAATTACTCTAAAATCATTTGGATTAAATGGTGATCCAAAATTTATGTCTCACCTACCTATAACGTTCCCAGAGGTCAAAACAGTATACCATAGAGGGAATTTTTTGGAGCCATATGAAGTTTTTCCTGAAAACATTTTTAAAAGAAAAATCAACCATATGAACATTCTTTTCACAAGAACCTCTCAAATCAAGGGTACTAGGTCAAATCATATCCTCTAACACCTGTAAAATCCACTGAAACATCTCATCAGTAGGAGGGAGATATGATGAACTCAAGAACACATATGAACCCATTGTCGTCTACAACCATTTATAGAACCATAAATTAATGTGGGAATCTCAATCTGAAATGATGTAATTGCGAACACTGTGAAGAATCACTACTTCTAGATATATATCCTTCCTAGCTCACAAAAAAAATATATTTTCAATATTGGTAGGAAGTGTGGATCTTTTTCCATTCTATCAATTATCACCCTTACATCATCACTGGCCAGAGGAGATATTTGTTGGGTCATCATGAAATACATGGTGATGTCGTTCCATTTCCCCAAAATAATTTAGAGAGGATGTACATGTCTAGTAGGATGATGGTGATATTCTTTCACCTACAGATGGGTGTTACACCATGTGATGAAACCTATTATCTTCCTCTTCATATTTGTCCACCAATAAAGGTAGTGTATTTCACGATACATATTTGTGAGACTATGGTCATCTAACATTTACATTTATTCGATTCCCCCATCATATTTTTCCCAAATATCTGAAGGCACCCATAAATGACCACTAAATATTAGGTTCTCACTCTAATCAATAACCCAACATGGATATGGGTTCCTTCAAATGACGCTCCCCCATAATACGAGATCCTTAGATTCAAGAAAGTACCTCATCCGAACCTTCTCTAGAAGAGAGGATTTCAGTAAGAATACTTCTAATACTGGTTAACCATGATATTCCAAAACCTTAATATAAATTTCTGAAAATTGACCGATCAATTACCACTCAATGTTAGCCTCCATGATAGTTTACATTCGAGTCTTCCAAATCCTGGCATCAGTTATGAAATTACCTTTCCCTTGTGCATAATCCCTGTCGATGTCAAATGGTTGTAGGTTTTCCACCCACATGCGCTACATCATATTCAAGTTTCCTAATGTGGAGATGTATTTGATACATTCGTGGTCTATATAAAATATGAACTGTTCACCCAACAAATAGGGCCTCTAGTAATGAAGAGCATGAACCATGACTGCTAGCTCGAGGTCATGAATAGGATAGTTCTTTTCATGGGGCCTCTGATAGAGGTATCAATATGATACAATGTAATCACCCTACATCAAAACTGCACCCAACACAATACCTAAGGCATCAAAATAGATAGCATACACTATTCCATGACTTAGTCATAATCTAGACCAGAACTGACTTGAGTCTCCCCTATAACTCATAAAAAATGATATTATATGCTTCAATCTAGTCGAACATCACACCCCTCATGGTCAATACCATAAGAGGTGATTCCATGAATGGGAAGCCCTAAATTATTTTCTAGAAATATAATGATATTCATAAGATGCTGAAAATATAAAAAAAATTATTGGTATGATCTCTATAAACTGAGATGCTCACCATAACATGGTAAAAATATACCACAACCTCTAACATGATATTACCATAAAATTCAACCTTAATTATCTAGAAGTAGAATTTATTGAGCTTCTCATATAGATTATTGTCTCTCATTGTACCTTGCATGACCTGAAGATGATTTTCATGGTCATGTATGGTGGGTGATTACAATAATATGTAATTAATGAAGAGCACAAAAAAGTAATAATTATACAGGTGGAAAACCCAATTCATTTGATCCATGAAGACTACAAGCATGTTCGTGAGACTGAACGACATAACCAGATACTTGATCAAGTCATACCTGCTATTAAACATTGAATGTGGTATGTCTGATGGTCTCACATGAACCTGATGATATCTCAACCTTATATTGATCTTGGTTATAATGTTTTCTCCTCATAGGTGGTCACATAGTTTGTCTATATGATGAAATAGGTACTGATTTTCTCTATAATATGGTCAATCGTCGGTAATCCATGAAATATCTGAGGGTACCATCTACCTTCTTGGAAAAAAAGTATGGGTGAACCCCATAGGGATTTTTTGTTTCTAATAAACCCTTATCCTCTATATATTCATGCTAATTCATCAATTTCAATATATATTTATGTTATATCCTCTAAGGATGAATGTAAATTAGTGCCAAACATAACACAATCATGATAGTGAACATGATATCTCTCCGTGGAGGTAAGTTAGAGAAATCATCAGGTAAGATAACATTGAAACATTCCACCATTAGAGGAAAATCTATGAGATATAGTCCATACTCACTCATAAATAGAGTGTCCTTGTGGGTTGTCATTCTACCTTGCCCATTATTCTTGAGTCCAGGTTCAACATATTAGAGATACCAGTTTTCCTTATAGATATATGTGCTACCTTGCGGTGATGTAAATGAAACCTGAAAGGGATAGAAATCCATATGGGATATATAAGTAATAAGACAATATATAATGAGAATGATTTAATGTATGGTCATCTCAATGATGATGAAACTCCATAGAAAATGTTACCCATCTAACTCCATGGGGCACTCCATGCACTAGTGTATATCAAATAATCGAACACCAAATAAAGTTTCAAGGGTCTGAACAACACTAGATTACTCTACAACTACGTCCAGACTTCCCATAGTTGTAGAAGATAAAAAAGTGTGTTATGAACCTATATCAGATAAGGAAGATAATAGTGAATGGGATACATGAATATTTCAAATAATTGTAGGTGGCCCTAGACTCTACTCCACTTTTATAGACATAACTTCCTATATTTGGCAAAAATCATGACCCTATGATACTACTTGGGTAGCCTGAGTAGGTCCGCTATGCCATCACTGGAAATCGAATGCCTGACAACCTTAGGAACAGTCACCTATTCAACATAAATGGCCTATATATGACTATATTCTAGCCTGAAAAGGAGACACTTATCTAACACCGGAAGGTGGTGCTATCACAAATCCTTGTTTACTTTGAAATGGTTGGAATGATTGGCAAAAAATTAGGAGGACACCAAACCTACAGTAACCCTAACACTCTATCTATTTCCTCATATACTGGGTCTTTTTATGATCGGCATGCCACACTTGTGGGAAACCATAATGTTTTCACTACTCTCCACCTATATGGTATGCCCCCATGTGTATTCTTGAAGTGTATCTTTTTTCCACTGTATTGACCACTACACTTCCCGTAAGCTGAACTACCTTGTTTCACATCACCTGTATTTCTTGGTATCTGCTCAGTGATGAGATCACGATTGACTATCACTGAAATGGTGGTCATCCAAAACACATTCACATATAAGTTGATGGAATAAGAATGTTCATCATGAAATTGACCCATAGTACTCATCTCATCACCGGTCATGGTCGGCATGAAACACATCAATTCAAGGAAGTGAGATGAGTATTCCAACACTAACATGTGAAATTTATCAAGGTGAATGAATTAATAAGTGAAATTTGTTCTCATGGTCTTAGGAAAGAAATAGTCTAAGAATAATTTATCACCCCCAGTTTGAGGTATGTATAATTTTTTATTCCTTTTTATGTGTTTAATTAGCTAAGGATGAGTTGGAAAGCGGTTGGAAATGTTTGGAATGGTTTTGAATAAGTTTGGAGTCCATTTTAAGGCTGCAGAGTTTGTGCATAGTTAAGGCAAACCAAGGGAGATGAACCATATAGGAAGTGGGGTTTAGATGGGTTGTGAATTATTTTCCTAACCATGTGTGGTGGTCCTTTCATTTTTCCCCTTTGAGGCAGCAGTAGGTGCACTGTTAGCATACAATTTCTCTAACCATGCGAGCTAACCATGTGGCCATTTAAAACAGGGTTATGAAATCTGGTATTTGTCAGGATTTCCCTAAAAAAACTAATACTCTCACCCACTCAATCTTCACTCATGATTTTATATTTTCAAGGGTTCTAGGAGCTCTCTCATTCATTTTGGAAGTGATTTTATATTGTTTCTCAGTTTTTTTTAATGCGGTTCATCTCTTTTAATTCTTCTTTATTGGTTGTTTTTCTGATTTCGTAATATCTACTAATCCTTATCTCCCCATTTTATAGATCCACATATGTGGTGTGAAGATATAGGGTTTTTATATCCTAATGTTTGTATATTAATGTTTTATGAAGCATGTGAAGTGAATCTAGAGCGGTTTCTATGGGGCATTCACCAGATTTGTGGTGTGATTTCTTGTGGGTCGATTTAACCGGAATTGTAAAGGTAGGTGGCTTCTCTCTCGACCCCACATGGTATGAATTAGTGACCTTGGTTTCAATTCATTTGTTTTCCTTGAAATTAGTTTTGACAATGATGTGCAAATTTTGTTGGAAACCCATTTGGTATTGATTGGGGGAGTGGAAATGTGTAATTGTTGAAAAAGGGGATTTTTTTGTGTGATTTTAAAATGTTTATTTGTAAATCTTTAGTGGTTGATTATGAAAAATGTTTTTTTGAATGATGGATTTCAATATAAATTTTTTTTAATGAAATTTGGTTGGGCATGTAATGTTGGTTATATTGTGTTTCAATAAATGAGTGATTGATTGAAGTGAATTAGCATGTGTAGGAAATTTTTGTGTGCTTATTGTGTGGCCTTAGAGATTTATTATTGTTGGTGATTAAGTGTTTATGGATTGTGATGATTCAGTGGAAGTGGGTGGGAATTCTCACTATAAAAGGATACTATTAGTGGACTTAAGATCCACCTTATGGACAATGTTAGGGAAGCACCACTAGAAATAAATGCAGTTAATAGGTTGGATAGAAGCTCCACCATTTTGGATGCTTGTTGTGTGTTTCTGTGAACGATGTAATTTGTTGTGCTAATGTGAAATGGTGAAATTTTATTATGGAATGGCTTTTTGGATTTCCCTTGGATTTCATGGTTTGGGGTAACTATAGATTGGTATGAGCCTCTTTGTCTTAGTGTTAATTATGGAACTATTTACTATTTTATATAAACTACTTTATATAAATTTCCTAACAGTTCTTTTCTAGTGGCGTGTGTAGGGATGTAATTTGAGGAAAACCTATTGAGTATTTATACTCACCCCCCAACTTTGGATCATGGGTTATTTTGAAGTTTTTGTATTCTGGGACATAGTTAAGAGTAAAGCATCTCATCTTCATAGGGTTTGGCATGATGCTTTTTGTGATGTCGTGGTGCTTGGAGCATGAAGCTTGGTGTGGAGATAAAGTCGGTGTCGTAGTTCGTGGGGTTCTTTTTGTGTGGTCTTCCTCTTGGTTCTCTGATTTTTGGTTTGGTTGTATTGGAATTTCGGAATTTTTAGGGACTAGTTTGGTTTTATTTTTGTATGTTATGGGTTGGATTATTTTGTTGACATGCTTCTTGTAGCGTTGTTCGTAATGGAATATTTGGTTGGTTGATTTTATTTTAAGGAAAAATAATTCCACAATGTTTCTTGAATCCCATGGAATTTATTTCCATCCATTGGAGCACTAGGAATGTTGCGTAAATCCAAGTAGTATTCCTCTTCCCTCTCAATAAAATTAGATGGCGCGGGGTGTTACAAGCGTTATCAGTCTATTTATTCATTTCATTTCAAGTGAGATAAGTTTTTCGGTCCGTTGGTTTTGATTGTTGGTCTTGATGTTGGAAATCATTGTTGGACTATTCCTTGAGTTGGAATAGTAGAAATGTGTATGATTGTCAAAACATTTAATTTATAGCATAAAATGGCAAATAAAACACTTTTATGGTGAAATTAATGCTGCGAGAGAGTTGGATAGAAAATTGATTGGACACACTTATAGGAATCATATATCTCATTGTCATGGGTGTATCCAATGAGATGAGCATGGAATGCATGGAAGTAAGGAATTCCTACTATGATGCATATTTCATTGGGGTATAATAATTTTGGGGTGATATGAATATATGGATTTTGAGGATTCTGAATTGGGTTTTAAAATAGAAGGATTTGAAACATTGAAACTATTGTTATTTTGAAAATGGTTTGATATTCAAAACATGGATTATTTTTCAGAATACCAAAATATGTGAAATGTGAACTTGTGAAAGTAATCATTGTGATAATTTTTATATAATAGAATTTGAAAATTTTATGCCTTTCCCTGTTAAGGGAATGGGACTTCTGGATGGTTTTGTATTGATTGAAATGGCACCAGGTAAGTGTTGTTGAGACCAACCAGAGGAACAACTAAAAATGTTGGTGCACCTGATCCTCAGGTGAACCAGCAGTTATTGAAGAGTATAGTACATGATTTCAGGCTGTGTAAATTAAGAATAAAGGGGACTATCCAAAGAATGTGGAACATGTGGTTCAGTTTCGATTGATGAATCCACCCATTTTTAGTGGTGATTCGATGCCTGAAATGGCTGATGCATGGATGGAAAGAATGAGTATGATATTTGACATCTTAAGATGAACGGTAGAGATGAAAGTGAAGTTAGAAATGCATAGTTTTGAATATCGTTCAATTTAGTGGTCGGAGATGGAGGTCCATACTGGGACAAACCATGGTATGACATGGGAGGTTTTTGAGGAATTTTTTAATAAATAATTATACCCTCATACACTCAGGATTCAGATTACAATAGATTTCTCAATTTTCAGTAGTAGAACCCTTCGGTAACAGAATATGCAACTATGATTATGAACATAGTGATGTTTTCACTCGAGGTGGAGGGTATTATATCGTTGAAGGAACAAATTTTTTTATTTGGGATGAATAAGAAAAATCATTCCAGGATAGCAGTACTAGGTATAAATGATTACAAGGAAATGGTGGATATGGATATGTTGGCTGAGCGAGGTCTTTTGGGGCCCATAGGCAGCAGGGGTATGTTTGTACCCATAGGTAATAGCGGGGACATGAAAATTGGGTTCAATGAGAAGAGGGAAACATATTTTTATGGTCGGAGTACGACTTAGAATCTGATAGTAGGTTTGCTTTATCTTACTCTGAATCTATAGAGTTAGTCAAGATATTTTCATTGTTCCTCTATGGGATATGAAAAGTGGGATCATATGAAACAACCTTGAAAATGTCATAATTTTAATCAGAATTGGCATTATCAGTTTTATTGTCATAATTCTCTGAGGATGGGTGTATGTGGCACACCTCAGGGGTCATAGGGGTCTTTCTCCTTGATGGGATAGGGGCAGTAGTATACCCCGCAATATAAAAGTAGTGTTAGTCATGGTGACTAGAGGAACACCAGGACCCATAAGTAGGGAAACAAAATGCAGAGTGTGGCATGTAAATATTTTTTTTGACCTGAGCAGGTTATGGTGGATGATCATTCGGGAATATAAATGTTGTGATGTACATTTCTTTTAAATTCAACATTGTTGTACTATTTGTTTGATATGGGTGCTTCTAATTCTATTATTTCTTCTCGTATTGTTGATTTCTTAGGTTTACATGTTGAAATTATGCCTTCCATTTTGAAACTAGAAACTCCTTGAGGCCTAAGAGAATGTTGTGCCTTACTAGGTAGAGGATGTTGGGTTGTTCTTGAAGGCATTGAATTGATGTGGGATTTCTTAGTGCTTGAGATCGATGCGTATGAAATAATCATGGGAATAGATTGGTTGGTGATGTTTAATTTCCACATTGATCGCTATGCGTGAATGGTTAGTTTTACGTTAGAGGATAGAATTGAATATCTCATTAGAGGGGAGAAGAAGGAGATAATGGCTGGAACATATTGGTTGGCATCAAATTATAGATCAATCTTGTATCTGTTAGTATAGTTTTCATTGGAATCAGTGGGTGAAGTGAGGAAAATAGTTTCTCCAGCAGTTCTGGATCAGTTTATATATGTCATTCCAAATGAATTCGCAGGGTTTCCACCCTTGAGGGAATTAGAGTTTATGATTGATATCCTCTTGAGGACCAGTCATATCTCACTTCCATCTTACTAAATGGCCCCAACATAATTGTGGAAATTAAATGTGCAATTAGGAGATTTAGATAACAAAGGGTTCATCCGGCCTAGCACGTATCTATACGAAGAACTAGTTTTGTTTTTTAAAAAGGTGGATGTAACTTTGCAGCTCTAAATAGATTATCATAGACTTAATCAGGTTATGATAAATAACCGATATCCACTTCCACACATTGATTATTTTTTTGACCAATTGATGGGATCAAAGTGGTTATCCAAGATTGACATGAGGTCAATATATCATCTATTATGGGTATGGAATGAGGATATACCAAAAACAACTTTCAAAAGTAGATATGAACATTATGAGTATGTGGTTTTTCCCTTTGGTATAACAAATGCACCAGTAGTGTTCGTGGAAATGAAGAATCATATATTTCATAGATATCAGGATTCTTTTGTGGGGGTATTTGTTTATGATGTACTGGTGTGATGGTGGACAAGGGTAGATCATGAGCATCACTTAATGATAATGTTGGGGATCATGAGGGATCATCATTTTTGTGCCAAATATTCAATGTTTGACTTTTAGATATAGGAGGCTCATTCTTATAGCCATGTTAATTCTGAGAAGTGTGTTTTAGTTGATATGGAAAATTTAGAGGCTGTTATTCCCAGGAAACCACAAAAGAATTTTTTCGAGATACATAGCTTAATTGGTTTAGCTAGTTATTATCGATTTTTTTTCATGATTTCTCACGATTGGCTTCATCAATTACAACTTTTACATGGAATAATATCCCATTTCAATGGGATACGTACTTTTTGAAATTTTGTAATTAGATAAAGGGTCACCGTACATCAGCACGAATCATAGGTTCTCCTAATCTAGTGGAAGGGTGCGTGGATTATTGTGAAGCATTTGGATCAGGGATGGGGTGTGTTCTCATCCATGGGGATCCTGTGGTTGTGTATGGGTCTTGGTATATGAGGTTTATTAGAATCTATCCCCAACACATTATTTGGAGTTGGAGGTAGTGGTTCATTATTTAAAAATGTAGTGCTATTATCTCTTCAGTGAGAAATTCATAGTGGTTACCGATCAAAAGAGTTAAAAACATATTATCTCACAGAGATACATAAACATGATGGAAATGCGATGGATTTAATATATCTAGATGTCGGATTTTGACATATTTTACACACCTAGTAAGGAAAATTCAGCGGTATATGCATTAATTAGAAAATCATATACATAGGTGGTGAAACAAGAATCAGATCAGTAGAAGTTGATGTTGGTCAAGACACCATGTGCTTCGAATGTGAGGAACATGGTAAAATGGTGGTTTTATTCCTAGTCTCCTTGGTTCCTGAATTTGTTGGTTTTGTTGAAGAGTCACAAAAATCTTATTCTGAATGTGTGGTGATGAGGATGAAACATAAATTTTGGGCGACTATTGAATGATATGAACTAAATGGGAATTAAATCTTTAGTTTTTTGGAATTGGATGGTGTTACCAGTGTCTTTTGAGGAGGAAATTCTTAAGTATTATCATCATTACATGTGAGTTGTTCTGTCTAGAATTCATGAAATTTATAAGGAATCGAAATTGTAGTTTTGGTGGGTTAGTATGATAAGGAATGTGGCAGATTTTGTTTCTAGATTGCTTGAAATATCAGTAAGTAAAGGAAGGGCATCAGTAGCCAGCATGCATGTTGCAGTCTTTACCTATCTCCATGTGGAAATGAGAACAAATAGAAATGATTTATTGATGGGTATTCTGAGAATGGGTAGTAAACACGATTCCATATGGGTGGTTGTGGATCCTCTCACAAATTCGGCAAATTTCATCCAAATTTCTAAATCTCATACAGTGGTAAATCTATCCAAAATATAAATTTGGGAAGTGGTAAAGAGGCATTGTGGTCATTTTTCAATTGTTTCAAATAAAAATCCATGGTGCATTTTTCGTTTTTGGAAAATCATACATAAATCCCTTGGGTCACAGTTGATTATGATCACAACGTATCATCCTCATATAGATGGCTAATCCGAGATGAAGACACAATCATTGTAGGATATTTTATGGGATTATGGAATATATTTTTGTTGTTCATGGGGGGATAACGTACAGTTGGAGGAGTTATGTTTTAATAATAGTTATCAAATATCAATACATATGGCTCTGTTTGAGGAATTTTATTGGCATCTTTGTCGTTCTCCACTCTATTTGGTTGAAACAGGTGAGACTTTGATTATTGGATCATGCCATATACATGAGACTATAGAGAAAATTATGTTGATGAAAAGAGGTTAGAGATGGCTCAAAGTCGTCATAAATCATATGCGGACCATCATCGATGACCGTTGACATTTGAGGTGGGTGATCATGTGTTTTGGAAAATCTCTCCTAGGTTGGGACATCATCAGTTTTGAAGATAGTGTATGTTATCTCCATGGTATGTTGGGACTTCTGAGTTAAAAGTATGTACTGGAAAGGTGTCCTGTCAGATGGCTTTTCCACCATGGTTTAGTGCGGTTCATATTGTGTTCTATGTGTCGTAGTTGAATAAGTATCATTAGAATCATGACCATGTGATTCGTGGGGATCATGTTGAGCTAGAACAAGATTATTCCTTGGTGAATATGCCATTTTTGATTGTGGATAGGTAGAAGAAAGTCTTTAATGGTAAAAGAATCGGTTTAGTTCACGTTTTATGGGAGCATGGTCAGATTCAAGAGGTGACATGGGAGATGGAGAAATTGATGGCTAAGCAATTGGCCGATCTCTTTTTACAACTAGATGGTTTTCTACTTTCTGAGGACAAAAAGGCCAATGGAGAGGAGAATGTTGCACCCCGCGGATTGAGATATATAGCCTTTTTTATGAATGTATAGTTGTTTAAATTAATTGGGATGTGTTGGGAAGAGGTTGGGAGAGGATGGAATGGTTTTAAATAAGTTTTTATGCCTTTCTAAGGCTACACAATTTGATCACGGTTAGGTGAAACCATGTGAGATGAACCATGTTTTCATTGGGGTACACACAGTTTGTGCATGGTTTACCTAACCGTGCAGGGTGATCTATACAAGGTTCCCCGTCGAGGTGGTAGAAGGCGCACAGTTAGCAGATGGTTTGTTTAACCATGTGAGCTAACCATGCAGCCCATTAAATGAAAGGTTTTATAATACATGATTTGTCAGGATATGCATGAAAACATTCAACATCTCTCTCACTTGATCCTGTCTTGGTATTTTCATGAGTCAAGTGTAAGGGGGCCCCTCCCACCAATTTTTGAAGCAATTTTCCAGGGTTTCATGTTTGTTTGAAGGTGGTTCATCTCAGTTAAGTCCTCCCTCTATGTTTTTATTTTTTTCATTCGATTAACTCTTCCTTCTCCCTCATTTTTCTAGATATACATATGTGGTGTGTATATCTAGGGTTTTTAGCCTATTGTTAGGAGATTAAGTCCTTTTGAAGTTATGTAAGAGAAGCTAGAGTTGTTTCAGTTGTGCGTTCTCTGGAATTGTGATGCGGTGTCTTGTGGGTCGATTTCACCAGAACCCTAATGGTAGGTGGATTCCCTATCAACACCAGTTTGTTAGAATTAGTGAACTCGGTTTAAAATAATTTATTTCCCTTGATTTTAATTGAGATAATGATGTGATAATATATTTGGAAACCCATTTGGTGATGATTTGGGGGGATTTTGGGGAAAATGGGTTATTATTGCAAAAAAGAAATTATTGTGTGATTTGAAAGTAATGAATTAAAAATTGTTAGCAGTTTATTATGACAAATGTTTTTGAAATTTTTTTTATGATAAAGTTATTTTTTATTAAAATCTAGTTGTCCATGAAATGTTGGTTAAAGGGATCTTTCAATAAATTGGTGGTTTATTAAAGTGAGTTGGCATGTGTTGGAAATGGTTGTGTGCTTATTGTGTGGCCTTGTGGATTTATACTTGTTGGAAATTAATTGTTATGGATTGTATTTATTGTTTGTAAGTGGGAATAAGTCTCACTATAAAAGGTGACAGATAGTGGATAGAAGAGCCACCATTATGCATAGTGGTGAGGAAGAACCTCTAGTTGGAAATGTTATGAACATGATGAATGGATCTTCCAAGGTTTTGGGGTCCTTGTTGGGTGTTTCATTGTAAGATGAAATTTTTTGTGATAATGTGTAATTTTGAAATGTATTATGGCATGGTTCACTAGAATTCCCAAGGGTTTCATGGTTTGGGGTAATAGTAGGTTGGTAAGGGTGTGTTTTTCTTATTGGTAATTGGGGAACTATTTAATGTTTTATATAAACTACTTTATATAAATTTGATAATGCTTTATTCCTAGTTGAATGTGTAGTTAAGTCATTTGGGGAAATCCAACTAATTATATGTACTCACCCCCTTTATTGGAACATTAGTTCTTTTGATGTTGTTTTATTCTGGAACACTGGTAATAGTAAAGCATTTCATTTCTCGAGCGGTTCATATTGAATCCTTCGTGATGTTTTGTTTCATATAGAATCAAGCATGGTATGGAGCTATGGGTGGTTTCTGATTTATTTGGTGTCTAATTGCGTTGTATTCATCTTGGTAATATGATTTTGGGTTTGGTTTTATTGGCATTTCGGAATTATTATGGATTATTTTGGTTGTTATTTGGTAATTTATGGGCTGTATTGTTTTGTTGACATGCAACATATAGCTTTTCTGGTAGTGGAATATTTGGAAGGTTGATTTTTTCTTAATGTAAAATTGTTCCCTAATGATTCTTGAAGCCCTTGGATTTTATATCTAGACTTTGGGGCATTGGGAATGTATCGTAAGTCCAAGTACCATTACTATACCCTCTAAAGCCAATGGTTTAGGGTGGGATGTTACAGAGGATGTCTAGATGATCATTCAGACCTTAACCTGATGTTGACCAGACTGAGTCATACTATCACTCCAATGCTCGGTGAAGTCATGTCACATGTAGGCTATAAGATTGAACCAATGCTATTGATGTTTTTTATGTGATCAATGATGGAAATCATATCCTCCATCCATGATTTTGTTTCATGAGGTCCACAATCCCCCCAAAAGGAGGGTGGATGTAGTTGTTGTATTTCATGGGTCAGCTCTGCCATAGAAGGGGCGGGTCAAGATACACCCTAAACTACTAACAAAAAGAGAAGGATTTTTTCTCCAAACTAGGAATCATGACCAAATTGAATGTCAGTATGTTTTTCCTAGGTAGAACTATAAGGCTTACTATGGGTTGTTCAGTTCCCACCCTCTATAGAGTATTATTATTACCACTGTCCTTGTATCCATCATTGGGTTACCATGGTGGAATATCACTAAAAATTCCAATTTCATACCTCATATTACATTTATAATAGATATGTAAAGTGATAAAGAGAATATCGTAACAAGGCCATAATAATAATGAAACTAACCCCCATACCTTCTCTTGAAGAAAGGGCTGGGTAAGAATAATGGGCAACAGAAGATAACTATAAATACAACCTACTACCCACTACTAGGTTAGTGTTAGGATTAAGGCCTCTAGTTTCACACAAAAGTGGTCTAATCTATTTTAGTGATTAAATTTATTTTCATTTAATTGGATTCATTATAGTTATTTGTTATTTACATAGTGATATATTTAATTTTGTCACAAATTAAAATTTATAAGAATCTATACAATATATAAGTTGATGTTGAAACATCAAATAATTGTATATTGAACATTCAACCATCATACATGATGTAATAAACATCATGTGGTGTTTTTATTTAATGAAATTCACATAGCACCCACCGATCAAAAATATCATTGTTCCACCACTGATCAATTGAAGAAATTATTCTATTTTTGAAAGAATTAGCACACTAAAAGGCATAAAAAATAAGGCACAACCAAAAATAAAATGAAAACCATCTAATGAAGACTGAATGGTAAATATTGAATGGTAAAATTAACGGATTTTCAAACCCAATGGTTCCATGTATGATGAATTTTTCCAATATTACCTAATATGATTGGTCTAAGATAAACAATATCTATCATTTAACTACAGTTAAAATAAAGTGAATCACCCAATAGGGATGTCCATGAAATAGGAACAACACAAGAAAGAAAATCATTTCCCATCCTATATAATTTGGGTTTCACCTATATAGATAATACTAGGAACAGGCTCATAAGAAAATTAATATATCCCAATCTCCTTTCTAATACTCAAACAATGTAGAAAAAAGTAAAAACAATCTCATGAAACTGTGTATCATCCCTCCCCGGGTTCCACTTACTGGTACCCCAAATTAGTGGCCACAAGACCTCAAGTGTGTCTCCCTGAATGCAATAGGCTTCCAACTAGCTGTGAGGGATTTAGGTATGTCAATGGGGATACAATTCATTCATTGATCATATCAGAACAAACCATATACATATAATAAAATTTTTAAAAATGGAAAATAGGAAAAAGAATAGTTGAGATACACAATATGATGTAACAGAACAATAAAAAAACATGAAATTGGAATAATCAATAAGAAAATGATGAATAACAACATATACACTGATGATGATGATTTATATGAATATGAATATACAAGAGGAGGGGGAGAAAAGTATATAAAGAAGGTTAAAAAATATCAAAAATGGAAATAATGCTATATATGGCTTCTTAATTATGGACTCGGACCATTGTAACCAAGTGTACATCCAAGTAAGGAAATCAAATCAAGTAGTGTAAGCTAGCTTCTTTCCTTTATTTATACATAAATTAATAAAGACTATTGTAGTAGCGAAGGCGCCCAAGCAGCTTGTAGGATATAATCTCTGGGGGCCATCAACCATAATATATAGTCCATTACTTTTCATGAAATATAAGATGACAAATGTTCCATATAAATTCAAATACCAGATAGTAAAATTAAATAAATTCATTGGATTGGGTTCTCCTTGGATACCAAACCAATTATCTACTTATACATAGGTCGATGATTTTGAAACCATAGTACCTTCAATATTAATGTGAATGGTAGAAGGATGGACCTTCCCAAAGACTGTGATTGGGATTATAGCAAACAACACTAAATTTACCAAAATAACTATAAAATTCTCTTTTGAAAACGTTTATTTACCTTTAAATTCATTCTGAAAATCCATATGTAAAATATATTAAGACACGTTGAGCCCATCTATAGAAAATAAAATGTAATTTCTAGGTATTTCTCAAGGGATCAATAAAAGTTCAATGACATTGAATCCATCCAAGATGACCTAATGATGAAATACCATTTATCACTCCTTGCATATTGTTATAAAAATAAAAAACTAACAAACCTCTTAGTATGTACATAGTAATGCATGTAGGGGATAGATTCTCTCTCATGGAATTGTACAACCAATCATTCCATCGAGCCTATCCAAGGGGTATCCCATAAGAAACTAGTGTCACTAATCAATAGGTAAAAATTGATCACACATGTATATATTTCCTTAGGCATAGCTGATATCCCCCATGTCTTGATTATATGCATTAACAAGTCTAACATGAGGGAACACGAGTCTATCCTTGGATCCATTCTTTTGGAACCCCTTCTATCACCCTCAATAGTAATGTGATAACATTAAACAACATTATATATTTATAACATGTCTAGAAAGAGGGACCACTACACTAAATAAAGAATTTATATTTCAATATGACCATTAGTCATGGAAAAACCACTTGGAAATTTCCTTTATGTCATAAGTCACATGGAATAAGCCATTAAAAAATTCATTTACCTCAACAATTCATGATTGGAATTGGGTGAAATGGATTTTCACTTGGATTATCACTATAACCAATTCAATGTATAGGTCAAAGCATTTAATATGAGGAAAAACTCGTAAGGATATTCAACAAGGTAATCCAAAAGGCAATTTAATAATTTTATGTGAAGCGCAACCAATATGATGAAATAACCCAAAGAAATCAACCCAATGGGTTGTTTATTCATGATATCATGTGATAAAGGGAACAATAAATATTTAAATTAAATACAATAAAAATATTGTGAGGTGAAACATTAAGTGTTTGTCTCATGGAATAATGAATTATTTCATATAATAAAACAATATGAAGAGAAAGAGTTGAGACCACCTAACATATTATCATAGAGATTACCTCATCAATTTCATTCCTCGAGCTGGGTTAGATGAATTCAATGAAAACTAAAAATGTCCTGAAATTGTGTAAAAAGATCATTCACTAAAATAGCACAATAAATGGGTTGTGAAACATAAAATAGAAGACCGTGGGTGATAGGTATTCCCTTCAGCTTCACATTGCTTCTGGTGGTGATTGAATAAAATTAAAAACAGAGGAGTTGCCTTGAATCATATAGAATGGGTGATGTTGGCATCATGAGTGGGAGGAGATGAAAACAACTAAATGTTTAAGAGGGAGGAAAATAAATATGGTTTAAGTCATTAAAGGAGGTAACAAATTTAATTCAAAAACAAAACCCACTATATATGGTTTGGCCGCATGGTTGGAAAAACTATGCACCAATCCTACACAATTCACTTCATTAAGAGGGAACCCCCGCATGGTTAGGTGCATATTTTTTCAAACAATGTGAAACCCATGAAAAATTGAAGTATCCCAAAATCTTACAACACCACAATACAATGATACTTCGGTATTATTATTGCAAATAACCCTTGAGACCACTAGGTACCCATGGTCCGCTACAACACTATTTAGGTAAATGGTGAGGTTTGGGAGACATATTTATCCTAACTTTGAACCCTATACTTTCATCCCATTCCATGTTATTGGGCTCCAAATGATCCGCATACACCCCCGATACCTCCTTAAAATGATTAGAAATCAATATAAGTTCAATTTAATGAAATTGAAAATGAAAAAAAATGTTCTCAAACATTGAAAAAAAACTTGGACCTTACGATCATTAGAAAATTAATAATTAGAAAATGATAAATCTATGATTGGATAAAATTACAATGATTTCTTAGTAATAGAAGTAAATGGATGATGATTTTCTTCCAAAATAATTTTACTAGATTTTATAGAGTATTTTCTCATCTAGATATCCATTTGAGAAAATAATCATACTTTATTTCATTCCCATTCTTATACATAATATCATACTGTAGTTATGATTTGACCTATTTAATCTTCATCCATTTCACCAAGAAAATGATATTCAAGGTGATTTCTTTTTATTCTGTATATACTTCTAATTAATCAAAATATCAATAATCATTCTTTTAGCATCTATATATTAGTGAAAAAAATATTATAACTGGTTATCTAATATTATAAATCATTCTTTATCATAAAACAATAATATCCCATATAGTACATTCCTTAAGATATTAATCATCATACTCATTTGAAATACATATATCCAAAATCAACATGTGAATGTTTTTATAAATGGTCTCTAAATTTCCAAAATCAAATTAATGTTTCATTCCCCCTAAAAATAATTTATCTACTAATTTCATAAATCAAATGTACGAATAACTTAATCACTATAAAACATAAAAAACCAAGAATTTTCTCAAAAAATAAAATCTATGGTTGAAGTGTATATTCCTTAAATTAAAACATATAATAATCCCTATAAAGAGAACATAAACCATCAAATAATTATCTAAATACATGGAAACAAATACTATAAATAATATCATTATTATGTGAACATCGGACACATATTTATTGTTATATTCCCCATATCTTGTGTAATCTAAAAGAACAACAGAGAAAATTAATTCTCTTGGTTACAGGTACTATTCATCAGATGATTCTAAATCATTAAAGAATTTGTATAGTAGTAAAATCTTTATATATCACATGATTATTATAACAATAATATCATTGGTAATATACATTTAAAACATAATTTTTGAGTCCAGAAAAATACCTTCCACTTTAATAGTTGTAATCAGATAATAATGAACATAATCTATTTTCTTATTCTGATCTATATTCTATTGATTATTAGGACCCTCATTTTCATATTTTAACAACTCATTACAATTGAATAAATTCAGAAAAATTATTCACCTTAAAGTCACATGCCTAAGGGTCTTTCTATCCACACTTTTTGAAAAATAAAAAACCCTTCAAACATGTACTAGGTCATTTCCATCAAAAATAATTACATGTGTGAAAATCCTTCATTATATTCATCCCTTTATCCACCTTTTTATCTGTTACCATATTCATCTCATTGTTCCTTTAGAATCATTAATACTTGTAGAATTATATCTATATCATGATTGAACATGATTACATATCCTCATATATTTAGAATGATTGGTAGACTAGTTTCATGAAAAGAATTTTGTTAATCCCATCATTGAAATGGTTAATATTTCTCTTTGGATTTATATATAGTATCTGTAAGATACATTGAAAACCATTTAATGGTGGCTTTTTAATTAGGAAAATTATCAACCCCATTTTTCCTTAGAGCTATGAATTATCCATATATATCCTCTATTTGTTATCAACAAATGAAAATTTCAAAAAAAGTTCCTTAACAATCATCAATTCAATTATTATGCTTGGTTCTTCATCCATAGTGATTTGAATTAGTAAAAACTATTGATCAACATCACCTATGATATGATAAACTGCACTAATAATCTTCTTCCTTTCTTTATATCCCCAAGAGTGAAATATAATCCTTGATGAACTTGTAAATTCCTCATCTAGAAATAGTTTCATATTTCTCTTGAATGATGATGGATTATGACATATAATGTGATATAACATTGTAACGCCATGTTTTAGGTTAACATAGTGATCCATAAGGGATGGTTATTTCTTATAACATGAGACATATGTCCCTATATTGTTATAATTTCTTCAGCTCAATCTGTAACTCCATCTCTAGCTTCATTATCTTTCATAGGAGAGAAAAGCATACATAGAATAAGTTTATTGATGCGATTTCAATTTCATAAACAAGATTCCATTACTAAATATTTTCATAAACTACATTTGATCTTAAAATTCTAAAAAAATGTATTATCTCAAAACTAGTGAAACAACTCATGCACATTTAAAATATATGTAGATCTAAAATTATAATCTTTGTCTCCTTGGGAGTGTAATTCATTGGCCACAAAATCCAAGAGCTGGTGATTTATTATAATTCTTTGACATGATTACAAGGAATAAAGTGTCGATGGACTGATCAGTTTAGTAGTATTGGAATCAAGATACATACATAAGTTGAACAATACAACTTGATAAGAAAAACAACACTAATTTTTTCCATTTGAAACATCCAAGATTCCAATATTATTATAGCAAGTCACTCATAACTATCTTTTTCATATCCTGGGTAAATGAAACATGAGAAATAGGTGAGCTCCAACGATCGGTAAGAGTAAGAAATAGAGCAGACGATAACATATACATTAGGCATGTTGATTAATGAAAAATAAATGACTTTACAAATAATAAACACGAAAACATTATGGAAGGAATATGAGATGAGTAAATAATTACATAATAAAACATAGTCATGGGTATTCTAATAGTCGAATAACCACATGAAATATCAATATCTAATCTCATAATTATGGAATGCATAATTCCGGACATCATAACCACATATTCAAAGCCTTGTTCCAAGATTAAAAATAATATTTTATCGAGGACTTGTGCCAAGACACTAGTTTGTCTCATGAGACATACTGATGCATTGAGGAGCTATAGTGGGCTCTCCCATTGACTCACTATGTCCTATGCATTCCTCATATGAAAATTCTGAAACATAACATATGCATTAGTATTACAACTAGCAAAATAAATGTCAATACTTTATCCACAAACCATGAATGGTATAAAAATATCACATCCATAGTCGGACATAATTCATTCAATACAATCTAGATGATATTATTTTACCATATTAACCTTAATCAACAATAATAAAGGATATTGACATAGATGAAAATAATCATTAATGTTTTTGAGAGATATATCCCCCTTTTTCTTGAAAATATTTAAAAGACACAATATTTTTCAAGAATTTGTTTAAAAATATATTTTTAAATAAAAGTGTTCCAAACCACTTTGAATATTTTAAAAGGAATTTTAATTTTAAAACATAAATTACCATATAAATTAATCCTTAAATACATTTTTAATGCATGGACATGAATGTGAAATATTTATAAGAATAAAATTTTAAAACATTGTAAATGATAATTTAGTTAGAGTTCTTAACC
The DNA here is from genome assembly GCA_963277665.1 of Viscum album. Taxonomy (NCBI): domain Eukaryota; kingdom Viridiplantae; phylum Streptophyta; class Magnoliopsida; order Santalales; family Viscaceae; genus Viscum; species Viscum album. The sequence goes on from CAUJRU010001170.1 coordinate 88,046, forward strand.
AAATGAGAGACACTTGAATAAAAATAATTAAGGTAATAAAAACATTATAATATTTTGAGATTAAAGTATTTCATTATATAATATTTTAAAGGACAGTATATACACCATATAAAAGTCAATTGGTGCATAACAACAAAGAGGACTCAAAGGTATGTAAATTAATGTGAAATCCCATCAAAAGACAGTATCCTTTGGTAAATGATTAATGATTGACATAATTATGTGTAAAAATTAATAATACCCATAATATTATTGGATATTCAGTGTAATTAAATCATAATACATTCAAAAATATTTTTTAAAAACGATACCAATGACTTGTATGTTTAACTCAATGAGTGGATATAGATTTAATATCTAGTTTATATCAATGACATGAGAAATTATCAATGGAGTGATTATGTGTATCAAAAATATATCTACACAAGTGGATTGTAAATAACTATAAAACTAATAAATAGTGATTCCACATATAATCTTGGATTATAATAATCAATGAAGTATGCGTAAAGTCCACTATGTGGACATTGAAATTTGAAATTCCCTTACTGATACGGTAACATATGAAACATAAAACCCATGAAAGAATAATCATACAAGGAAGATGTAAATGACAATAAATTTAGTATAATAAACCAATGATACAATACTGGACAATTCAAACACCACACAAGAGGAAATAGTGTCCAACATAGCATGAATCTGACGAGAATAAAACATGAGATGAAAAACCCTTACTTCGTTGTAATGAATTGAGTAATATAACCAAAATTTATTAACAACCAAATGAAAAACAGAATACCATGAATATAAATATTATAATGCTAATATATATCAAATGGTAGTATATAATACACCAAATCTAATAAATAAGTGTAAATCAATGGAAATCTCACAGAATTAAAATTTAGATAAGAAACCGCTTAACTAATGTCTGACATGTCTGGTATGTACCTTGTACTTTATGAATAATAAAATGTTGTTAATTTCTAATTTATTAAGAACATTTTCACGTTTATAATTCATTTTACATCACTTATTACTATTCTATAACAATTAGTTAATTATTTGAGTTCATATTGGTTATTTTATCGATGTTCGACACTTGAGTAAAAAATGAACTTGTTATAAATTCAATTTCTCCATGTGGTCAAAATTCCATTAGCTTCATAATTATATACATGATTTATATATCATATATATATTATATATACCATATATATATATCTATTTATAAAAGTACATAACATTTGGAGAGAAGAATATAAATGTACCGTTCATGGAGACGGTAAGCCGTACGTACGCATAAACACTACTTTCATTTATATTATGTATTTTAATGGAATTAAAACATAATGATTTAGAGTTATATTATAATTCCATAATAATATAATATATAATATCATTATGTTCATCCTTTATACGTTCTAAATAAGTCATTAATGAGTCATATCATTTTGAGGGTTGGTAGTCCGCACTTTCTCAGAAGAAATTATCGCGTTTTACCCATAATGAAAACCATAAAATAAAGATATAAATGGAAAATAAATAATCATAACTAAAACATAAAAATAATATATGTATCATATATAAATTCATTTCCACTTTAATGTACACCATGAGAGGTGGTAGGAGATAATCGAACAATCATCCTTTTGTGAGGCGTTAGATTCCCAGATATAGAAATTGTATGTTCTTCACCCATTAGTTGGAGGTGTGTGTAAGAGTAGTTTGAATCCTTAAATAAAAACATCCTAGTATATGGAGTATACTGGTGTTGTTATAAAATAAAATAATAAATTTTTTTAGGGGTTGGATAAGGAAAATAAAACAAAATAAAACCTAAGAATTTAAGAGAATGTGTTTCCTTTAATTTGGGTAACTTCTTTTGGTTTGAACCAAAAGGACTTATTGAAGTGCCTTATTACTAAAGTGAGGATTCTATAAGGAATGTGGGGATCTTGAGAGATTATTATGTCAAGGTATGGATGATACAATGGGCTTGAGAGGTGAGTGAAATGGGTTTGAAGCGGTGTCCTTTTTTAAGGGGGAGAAGGGCTCTTTATGAAAGTGTTGAAATATTATTTTATTATATTGTGATATTCGGGTAATGAAGGTCCACAGTTAATTAAAGTTAAATATAATATGACTCATGGTCGAAATAAAATCATCCAATAAGAATTGTAAAGGTTTTGGGTATTGTTTTAATATTAATAATCATATTTATTTAAATCATTTATCAATTAGTTAAGTACTACATCATTATTGTGTCATAAATAATTTAATGTATTTGATATCTAAAAATTATAAAATAATTACCATAGTGTAGGAAATATTTATATATTTCATATGTATATTTATAGTCGAAAATATGACTTTTATATCCCCATGTAAAAATTGATATACTAAAATATATTTTTTAATGTCATTTTTGTTATTACTTTAAGTTAATTAAAATAATGTGTCATTATCCTTCTTAAGTGGCACCCTGGGGTCCCAAAATAGACTCAAGGATGCCCATGGTCGTACATGACTCATCCAATATGGTTAGGACAAGTGTTAAGGTAATTTTTTAATATTATAATATTATTGTTTCCTTGAATTAACCTATTTACCTTTAACATCGGTAAATAAAAGTCAAACGTTACTAATCACCTAAAATTATTTGCATCTTATTGAACGAAATTTTACTTAATAATAACAAAAATGTATCTAGGATTTTCAAAATTCAATTCACATAAGTGGAAAATTTTTATTTAAATGAAAATGTCGGATTTGTAACTACTACTTTGTGGTTTCATTATTCATCAAAAAATTATGTTTTTAAGAAAAATAACAAAAATTCAGCCTATGATATATTCGATATTATGAATTCCAAAATGATGAAAATTTTACCAATTTAAAAACATATATGTGGGATTAGTATATTTAAAATAAATTCTCATTGTCAAAATAAATAGCTTGTTTTTAAGAAACAATAACTATCAAAAGATATACACTTGTTTATGTATAATTTCAAAGTGAAATTAATTCCAATGACCAACATTGGATTAAAGGGTAAAAATATGTTATAATATCACTTAAAAACCAATCTAAAATATAATATATCCATATAAATAAATTATATTAAAACGATGTTTTTTATTAAAATACATTATTTCTCAATATTAATAAAAAATGAATATTATTAAAAAATACAATAATTTCATTCAAAGTAAATTTTGATGTCCCGATTCTAAAGAAGAATTTTATTTTGAAAAAATTAATATGTAAAATGGTCAAATATTGGATTTAAAAAGGGTTAACCATTAAAAGGTGGTAAACATGATTTTTTGTTTAAAAAATATATTTTTATTCTGAAAGATTGAATTTTTTCATACAATATGTCTAAGAAAAACATAATACATAAGTAAATATTATATGGAGTATATAATATTCAAAATCTATTTAATACTATTCATAACTATTTTTGAACGGCTAGTTTGGTTAGTCTTGGTGCGCTCGAACCCGGTGTTGCTTGTACCGCAAGCTATTGAATTTAAAGAAAATAACTTACTATGGAATCCTCAGGTGTTACATTCTACCCTCCTTCAATAAATTGCATCCTTTAAATTTGAAATTGTTCTTCGAAAATAAAAGGACAAAAATAGAAAAATTCCTTTGTGGAAAACCCACATAAAAAAATGGGTTAAAAATTTAATCTTAATAATACAGAAAAAGACATGAAAATGTCACCACTAAATTATGATCTCAATTAGGAAAATATTGGTGGCAATTAAAGACACATAATTATTGGAAAAACGTAAATATATATAGGGAGTGATTCAGGTCATCAATCACAAACAAGTGTAAAATTGAGGGCTATAAAGCCATCAATCTATGACGATTTAAAATATCGTCAGTTTAATAAAACATAAAGCATTAGGATAACACATTTTTTTTAACATCCCTTCCCTAATGTTTAATAATTAATTTATTCATAGAATAATAAAAATAATATACATGTAAAGTAGAGCTTCATCTATTATCTAATATTTACCTCAATCTCATCTTTCATTCGAAAAGATGAGTACTAAAGATGACTTGGGGACACCTGAAGCGCTATAATAAACATATAGGGAATCAAATAATCCACAATGAATTAACTATATATCTCCATTTTCTTTAGAGAATAACTAAAACAAAAATGGTTAGCAAAAGATCATATTATCCGCAAAAAGAATAACACTTTAGGGAAAGAAATACTAATCTTAATTTTAAAAATTATACCAAAAACACCCAAAGTTAAACAAATAACATTCAACAAAAATTTTCCCATAAATTATTTTAATATAATCCGAAATAATATTGAATCCCAAATCTCAAAAAATATTTCTTAGTTAGTTTTCCACGTTAAATTGTATCTCCCGATAATATCGGTGACTCTTAAAGTAATAGACTTAAATGAAATTAACCTAATCAAATATTATCTATGATAGGATAATTATTTCCATAAATATGCCAAATATCAATAAATCCACAATAAAACATTGTTAAAAAACACCTTTAATCTTTAAATGAAATCCCAAAGTATTCTTTTTTCCTTAAGAATATAGTATTCCCGATATAGAGAAAGTCTCCCAAAATAACATTTATCAATTAATCACCAAATCATTTTTCTATACTAATTATATCCATATTATAAGACATAAGATCCAAAATCCTCTAATTATTGATCAATAAAATCATTTAACTAAAAATATTTGTCACACTAAACATGGACACCACGTAGTCCTGTGGTAGGCGATAAATCTCAATCACACTATGGTTGGTCATTCAATTCCTACATCTTTGTCCAACATGATGGGTTGTCACCTGGTCTATATGTTTTCCTTTTCCAAAAACTGTATCATTTTATAATATTCCCAAAAATGGCATAGATTTCTCAAAAAAACTATAACATAATTTCATCAAAAAATTTATCTCATAACTCACGTTTTCATTCCAAAATTTCATTAGCTGAAATTTCTCAAACTCAATGATCATATAAAAACAAAAGGTTATTTATAACTATATCCACAAGACAAAGATATTTATACATTAAATATCATTTTCAATGACAAGATTTTGGGTTAAAAATACAAGAGAAAATTATTCCAAAGTAATCCCATCAACAAAGAGCACTAATCGTTTTTAAATATTATTCCATCAATTTATTTCAACATAGCTTCATCATCGACCAAGATGATATCCTTGAACATAGATTTTACTCATGTAACGGCCAGGTCCCCTACATTTACGACAAATGACTATAAATTGATTCATTGGAAAATTTTCATTTTCTTCTATAATACTCTTCATTTTTCCTCATAAATTCTTTATTTTATGTCCTTCATTCCCACACATAAAGTGTTTCTTTGTTCCATTAAAACACCTTCCTAGGTGTCTCCTTCTAAATTTCTTGCATGATAGAAAATGAGCTTTCTTTTATCCATGGTTATCACTGCAGGAGTTATTATCATTCAGAAATTTCCTCTCCCTTGTTGTGTCTGTGAGTTGGTTAATATATATGATGTTGATCAAATTTTTTGAAAACTGGTTCGGCATGAACACAATATCTTTTACGACTGTCAAATTTCCATTTTGATACTCATTTCCATCACCATTCAAACCTTGTACATCATACTAAAATCTACTATGACTTATTTGTAATCTAGCCATTGACTAAAACCATAAATAATTGTGTGAGTAATAATAGTCATAAAATATTTTAGAGAATACCATGACACCATTTTTTAAATTTAAAACCCCTTAGGATTAACCAGGTCATTTATTCTAATCTTATATTAAAATCCTTCAAAATGGTTAGTAAAGAGAATGTAAATTATCATAAGCATATCCCCCTAGAGTGTCTTAACCAAGAGTGTAGCAATGCTCGTTGTGGTGTACCAGGATACCCTGGGTCAAGCCCGAAACTCCTTGCCAGATATTTCACTCCTAGGTATATTTGTGCCAGAGCTGCCTCTATCCGCTCATAAACAGACCTGGATATACTACATGGAAAATAAACAAAATCTCTACATTACCGAGATTATAGGGAGTTCGTATATTCTATTGCTCAATGTCTATCTTATGGTAATGTTCTCTAATTAGTGTATATCTATATCTAGATTCCACGGTTTGTATTAAACACCCTCTGATACCAACTGTATTGCTCCGACCCCAGAATCCAGGTGTCAGTGCATTATTTAAATACATTGGCATGATTATAAGGAATCATGTCTAGAAGGACCGATCAGTTTAGTAGTCTTGTAAACGAGATACATACATAAGTTCAACACTACAACATTAAAATAAAAACAACACTAATTTATTCTATTAGAATCTTCCAAGATTCCATGATTATTCCTACAAGTCACTAATAACTACCTTCATTATATCCTGGTAAAATGAAACATGAGAAAGGGGTGATCTCAAATGGTCAGTAAGAGTATGCAATACAGCAGAAGATAATATACACATTAGGCATGGTGAATAATTGAAAACACAAGACTTTACAAATAATAAACATGAACACTTATGGCAATAATATGAGCTGAGTAAATAATTCCACAATAAAACATAGTCATGGGTATTCTACAAGTTGAATAACCACATTAAATATAAATATCTAATCTCATAATTAAGGAATTCACAATGTTACACACCATAACCACAAAATCAAGGCCTTCTGAGAAGAATACAAATAAGATTTTGTCAAGACCTTTTGCGAAGACAATAGTTTGTCACATGAGACCTACACATTCATCAAGGAGAAATAGTGGGCTCCACCCATCACATACTAATTCCAATAAATTCCTCATATGAAATGATTAAAGCATAACAAAAACATTCGTATTAAAACTATCATACGAAATGTCAATACTTTATCCACAAACATTGAATGATATAAAAATAGCACTTCCAAAATCAAACATGACTCATTCAACACAATGTAGATGATTTTATTGTAACAGATTAACCTCAATCGAGAATAATTATGGATATTGACATAAATGAAAATAATTATCAAAACTATTTGAGAGAAATATCCACAATTTTCTTGAAAACATTGAAAATTCACACTATTTGTCATGAAGTCATTTAAAAATATATTTTTCAAATACAGTGTCCCTAACAACTTTGAAACTTTTAAATGTAATTTTAATTTAAAACATTACTTTACATATTAATAAATCCTCAATACCATATTTAAAAAATGGACATTAATGAGAATGATTTAGATGAATAAAATTTGAAAACATTTAAAATGATATTTTAGTTAGAGTTCCTAACAAAATGAGAGACTCCTGAATAAAAATAATTAAGGTAATCAAAACAATATAATATCTTGGGAATAAAGGGTTTCATTATATACTATGTCAAAGGACGGTACATACACCATATAAAATTGAATTGGTGCATAACAACAATTAATGATCAAAGGAATGTAAATTGAGATTAAATCCCTTATTAAGAAAGTATCCTTAGGTGAAATAAAAATCAATGAAATAATTATGTGTGAAAAATATAAATATAGTCAATATGATTGGATATTTAGGGTATATCAATCATAGAAAATTCACACATATTCTTGTAAAAATAGTACCAATGACTTGGACGTTTAACTCAATGAACAGACATTGAGTTAAGATCATGTTTATATCAATTACATGTGAAATTATCAATGGAGTCATTATGTGTATCAAAAGTATATCCACACAAAGGGGAGTGGAAATTACTACATTAAAAATAAATAGTTATTCCACACCTAATCATTGAGTGAAATAATCAATGATGTATGTGTAAATCCTACTGAGTGGAAATTGAAAATTGAGATTACCTTTCCGATTTTGTAACTTATGAAACATACAACCCTTGAAAGGTGAATCATATGATACTGATGTTAATGACCATAAATTAAATTATATTACACCAAGAATACATTCATGGAAAGTACATACGCCAAACAAATGGAAATAGTGGCCAATATAGAATGAATCTCACATAAATGAAAAATTAGATGAAAAACACTTACTTTGTTGTAATCAATCAAGTCATATGAACAAAAGTTAATAACAACAAAATGAATCACATAATACCATTAATATAAAGCAAATCATGATAATATTTATCAAATGGTAGTACAAAATACCCCATATCCAATAAATAGGGGGAGAACAATTGAAATCTCACAGAATTAATAGTGAGATAAGAAACCCCTTACCTCATGTCCGACTTGTCTTATATGTTCCTTTTACTTCCGGAATAATACCTAGAAGTTAATTTATAACTGACTAAGAACATTTTTTGAATTTTATTATTCCTTTTATAATTACAATTTCTCCGTGTGGTTAAAATTCCATTATCTCAAGAATGATATACATGATTTAGATATCATATATATATATTTATTTATTTATATTATATTTCCAGTATATATATCTATTTATAACAGTACAAAAAATTTGGATATAACAATGGAAATTTACTGTTCATGGAGACGGTTAGCCATACGTAGGCATGAACGCTACTTTCATATATATTTTTTATTATAATTGAGTTAAAACATAATTATATATAGGTATATTATAATTACATTATAATATCATATATAATTTCATTAATTTCATCCTCAATATGTCCCACATAATGCATTAACGAGTCATATCATTTTGAGGGGGTGGTAGTCCGCACATCCTCAAATGAAATTATTATGTTTTACCCATAATGGAAACCATAAAATAATGATATAAATTGAAAATAAAGAAGCATAAAAAACATAAACATAATATATATATCATAAATACATATAGTTCCATCATAATGGCCACCATGAGAGGCGATAAGAGATAATATAAGAATCATCGTTTCAGGAGGCATTAGTTTTTCATCCACAAAAACAGTATTTTCTTCAACCATTAGATGGAGGTGTGTGTAATTGTAATTCAAATACTTCTAATAACAACATCCTAGTATATTGAGGATACTGTTTTTGTTATAAAAATAATAATAAAAGTTTTCTAGTGGCTGGAGAGGTTATGTAAAAAAATAAAACTAAAGAATTTTAGAGAAAGTGTTACCTTGAATTTGGGTAACTTCCTATAGTTTTAACCAATAAGACTTCTTGAATGCCTTCTGCCTAAGGTAATTCATCTAGGAGGAATAGGGTGATATTGAGATATTACATTGTCATGGGTTGGATGAGCCAATGGGCGTGAGAGGTGTATGGAATGGGTTAGATGTGGTGTCCTTTTATAAGGTGATAGGGGCTCTTTAGGAAAGTGTGATAATATTATTTTATTACATAGTGATATTCAGTTTCTAAAGGACCAAAACTAATTAAAGTCGAATATAATATTACTAATAGTCGATGTAAAATCATCCAATAGGAATTGTACCAGTTTTGGTTATTATTTTAATAATAATCATCATATTTATATAAATCATTTATTAATCAGTTAAATACCACATCATTATTGTGTCATAAATAATTTAATTGATTTGATGTCTAAAAATTATAAAAAAAATTAACATAATGTAGTAAATCGTTCTAGATTTCCAATGATAATATATAGTAGAAAATATGAATTATATAACCCCATGTAGTTTTTTATATACTAAAAGATATTTGTTAATGTCATTTTTGTTTTTACTTTATGTTAATTTAAATAAAGTCTCATTATCAATATTAAGTTACTTCACGGGGTCCCCAAATCGACCTATGGATTCCCATTATTGTCCATGAATCATCCAATAATGTTATGACAAATGTTAGTATAATTTTTTTATTATTATAACATTATTTTTAACTTAAATTATCTTATTTACCTTTAATCGTGGTAAATTAAAGTCAAACATTACTATTCACCAAAAAAAATTCATCTTATTGAACCATATTTTTGTTACTAATAACAACCATGTATCTTGTATTTTTAAATTTCAATTCACAGAAGTGGTAAAATTTCATTTAAATGAAATAGTCAGATTATTAACTACTACTTAGTGGTTTCACTATTCATAGAAAGTTAATGTTTTTCATAAAAATAAAAAAAATTCAACCTAAGCTATATTTGATATTACGAATTCAAAAATGCTGTATATTTTACCAAATTAAAAATATATTAGTTGGATTAATTAATTTAATATTAATTCTCTTTGTCAAAACAAATAGCATGTTTTTTAAGAAACAATAACTATCAAAAGATTGAAACTTGTTTATGTATAAATTCAAAGTTAAATTAATTCCAATGACCATAATTGAATTAACGGGTGAAAATATAATCTAATTATACTTCAAAACTAATTTAAAATATAATCTATCCATATAAATAAATTATATTATAAGGTTATTTTTAATTAAAATACATTATTTATCACTATTAATAATAAAATGAATATTATTAGAAAAATACAAACATTTCATTGAATGTATATGTTGATGTCCATATTCTAATGAATAATTTTATTTTGTAAAAATGTATATGAAAAAGGGTCAAATGTTGGAATTAAAAAATGTTCTCCATTAAAATATGGTAAATTTATTTTAAATACATTATTTATTTGAAAAATTGAATTTCTTATTACAATATATCTAAGAAACACGTAATACAAAAGTGAAAATTACATGGAGTTTATAAAATTCAAAATCCAGTTAATACTGGTTATAACTGCTTTTGAACGGCTTGTTTGGTAAGTTGTGTTGCTCTCGAATCCGGTGTTGCGTGTAGCACAAGCTATTGAATTTAAAGAAAATAACATACTATGAAATCATGGGGGGTCACATTCTACCCTCCTTTAATAAATTTCTCCCTCGCAATTTGAAATTTTTCATCAAAAATAAAATACTAAAAATAGAAAAATACCTTTGTGGAAAACCCACATCAGAAATTGGGTTAATAAAATTTAGTCTTAATTTGATGGAAAAGGAGATGAATAAGTCACCACAAAATTATGATCTCAATTAGTACCTCATTAGTGGAAATTAGAGACACATAATTGGAGAAAAGTGTAAATTTATATATGGAGTGATTGAGGTCATCAATCACAAACAATAGTAAAATTGAGGGTCACAAAGCCATCATTCTATGACTATTTGAAATATCATCGATTCTAAAAAATATAAAGAATTAGGATAACCGATTTTTAGTTTCAATATCTCTTCCCTAATGTTTAAAAATTAATTTATTTATAGAATAAGAAAACAAAATATACATGACAAGTAGAGTTTCATCCTTTACCAAATTCTTACCACAAACTCATATTTCACTCCAAATGATGAGTAGTATAGATGACTTGGTTACACCTAAAGCGCTAGAAAAAAACATATAGAGAATCACATAATCCATAATGGATGAACTATATATTTCCATTTTCTTTAGAGATTAACCAAAACCAAAATGGTTAGTAAAAGATCAGATGATATGAAAAAAGTATAATACTTTAGAGAAAGAAATCGTAATATTAATTTCAAAAAATAAACCGAAAATACCCAAAGATAAATAAATACCATTCAATAAACATTTGTCCATAAAATATTTTAATATAATACAAACTAATATTGAATCCCAAAACTCAGAAGAATTTTTTTACGTTGTTTTCCATGATAAATTGTATTTCCAAATAATATCGAATAATATAACATTCAAATACTTAAACATAATTAACATTATCACATATTCTCTATGATAGGATAATTAGTTCCATAAACAACCAAAATTTCTAAAAATACACAATAAATACATAGGTAAACAACACCTTTACTCATCAAATGAAATCCCATAGTATTCTATTTTCCATAGGTATATAGTATTCCCAATAGAGAGAATGTCTTCGTAAATAACATTTATCACTTAATAACCAAATCATTCTCCTATTCTAAGGCTATCTATATGATAAGACATTAGATCCCAAATCAACTTATTAGTGATCAATAAAATCATTTAACTAAAAAATAATTAGTCACACTAACTAATGACCTCACGTAGTCCAATGGTAGGCTATAAATCCCAATCGCACTATGGTTGTACATTTGATTACTACAGCTTTGTCCAACGCGATGGGTTGTCACACGATCTATGTGTTGTACTTTTTCAAAAACTATATAATTTTATAAATGAGATCGATTCCTCAAAATAACTATAACATAATTTCGTCACAAATTTTATTTCATACCTCAAATTTTCATTACAAAATTTAATAGCTGGTAATTTCTTCAATCCCAATGATCATATAAAAATAAATGGTTATTTATAACTATATCCACAAGATAAAAGATAATTATTCATCAAATATCATTTTCAATGACAAACTAAAGGGTTAAAAATACAAGAGAAAAGTATTCCAAAGTAATCCCGTCAACAAAGAGAACTAATACTTTTTAAATATATCTCCATCCATTTATTTCAACATAGATTCTTTGTTGACCAAGAGGGTATCCTATAGAATAAGGAATTCACTGAGGTAATGGCCAGGTCTCCTACATTTACGGAAAATGACTATAAATAGATTCTTAGGACCATTTTGATTTCCTTCCATAGTACTCTTCATTTTTCCTCTATAGTTCTTTACTTTATGTCCTTATCTCCCTAACATAATGAATTTATTTTTTCTATTAATAAACCTTCCTTGGTTTCTCTATCCACAATTCATGCATGATAGAAAATGTCATTTCATTTATCCATGGTCTTCACAATTGGAGCTATTATTATTCACCACATTTCTCATCCTTGTTGAGTTTGGGAGTTGGTTAATATATATGTTTTCGATCATATTTCTTGAAAACAAAATCGTCATGAACAAAAAATATTTTAAGCCTGTAGACAATCCATTTTGTTTCTCATTTACACTATAACACCCCACGATTCCACGGTACGATTCTCTTTGAAAAATACAGTAGCATGTGTTGTATGCAACTTGGAGTTCAAACATACACCACAAGCAATCAAACAAGCTGTTATGAATAGTAATTCACACTCATTAAAATTTTATAAATTTTATCTTTCAAAATGGACTTAATTTTTGGATTCGTAATATCGAAATAATATTAGGGTGATTTTTTGGTACTTTTCCGGATAAATTTCATTTTTTGATGAATAGTGAATGTTAATAAATATTAATTAATTTTTTTTATAGAAATAATTAATAGTGATAAATTATGAATTAGAGTGGTTTTAAATTATATTTAGAATATATTTTTACCATTTAATACAATTTTGGTCATTGGACATAATTTTATATTTAAACTAGACATAAAGAAGTGTCAATCTTTTGATAGTTATTATTTCTTAAAAACACGGTTTTGGTTTTGACAGCGGGAATTAATTTTAAATAAATTTCCTCTAATTCTCTGTTATGAATATGAGAAAATCGATTCCATATTTGGAATCTGGATTTAAAAATTTTGTAAAAAGGTAAAATTTATTTTTAGACATTTTGAATAATTACTTCGGTAAATATTTTAATTATCATGGTTAAAGGGTAAATTTGTTAAATAAGGGTAAACAATTAATATTATAATAATATTACATTACCTTAAAACGTATCCTAACCATATCAGTTGATAAATATCATGCACTTTTCATATTTGGGTCGATTTTGGGACCCCATGGATCCACTTGTAAGTGATAATGACACTTTATATTTGTTAAGTTAAAATAAATATAAAAATGACGTAAGCATATGTCTTTTAGAAAACCAATTTTTATATATAGTTTTATATGTTATATTCTCGACTATAAATATTCATTAGAAAGATAAAATTATTTCTTACATAATTGTATTTTATATAAAATTTTTAGACATTGAATAAATAAATTTATTTATGACACAATAATGATGCAGTATTTTAGTTATTAATGAATGAATCAAATAATTAGTATTATAAGGATTAAAATAAATATAATTTGAAATATTTCATGCCATCCAAGAATTTTATTGGTTAATATGAAATGTTAGGATTGCTAAATTGATTTTTTTTCGAATTAATAAGGATGTTAAGAATTAAAAAAAATCAATTATTCAATATTGTCAAAATTGTCATAAATGAGTTTTTAAAATAAATATTATATTATTAATTTAAATTATATTCCTAAAGATATACGGGATTACCAAAGGACTTATATAATTATAGGTGTATCCTTAAAGGATAACTTGGAGGTCAGTTGGATTATATAGTTAGTTTATTATCTATATAATATAAAAATACAATGTTACGTGGTAAATGTCAAACTAATTAAATAAGAGTTAAAAATAAAAGATAAGGACAAAATAATGACCCAAACCTGTCTAAAATATATTGGTTGAAAGGATTTAGACCTATATACACATTATACATTGTATAATCCACTTTGGAGCCATTAGAAACTGAATATAAATTTGTTATAAATTAATACTTTATGTTTTTCCTAAAGAGTCCATCCTCCCCCTTATAAAAGGATACCACTTCTAACAAATTATTCACACCTTAAAAGCATTATGGTGCACCCATACTCTGCCCAAATACCATGTAAACTATCCTCCCTTAATCCTAGAGGCCTTACATTAGTCAGAAAGCCAACCTATGTAGACCTTTTGATCTAATTAAAAGGAAGAACCCGAAGAAGAGGTAATGTTTTCACCATCATCTTTCAAGTTCCTTTCTTCTTCCACTTCTTAGTTATTTGTTATTTGAATTATAAAATATTAAATCTAGTATATTATATATAATGTGATATTATTATAAATATTTAACAACTATATTCATTATTCTATCCATATTATGAATGATAATGTCACCATGCGTGCGTACATACGACTTACCGTCTCCATGATGTGGTGTAATTTGTTATTCAACACTATGTTATTTGGATGGATATAATGATGAGTAATATATATATATATAAATAATTAAAATAACATAATAAGGCCTCTGTAAAATTAATATACTATCCAATTCTACATCTTTAACGAAATGATATTGTCTCTCCTACGTACGTATGGATTACCGTCTCCATGACGCGATGAGATTCAATTCCACATTCACCATTCATCGACGATTATTAAAATATATAATACTAATATGTTTTTAATATATTACATAATAATTATACTATATATATATATATATATTTACTTAAAAATATTTTATTTACTTAGTTTCGTTCAATACGTTATGAAAACGGAAACTGCGTTTTTCTGTACGTACGGACTACCATCTCCCTAAACGGTGATTTCCATTTCATATATGTATCAATAATTATATTCTAAATATATATAATATATAAATCATGTTTTATATTGAGAAAGTATTTAAATCACGATCTAAGTGATACAATAAAGAGTAACATGTTAAAACACATACGATAAAGAAAGCAATTAATAGTCGAAATGTTAATTTAACATGGAAATTAAAATTAAATGGGTAGTAAAAAGAAATAAATTAATAATGTATGATATGATAAATATTAATATGGTTCTAGTATAATTTTATAACAAAATACGGTATTTATAAAGGAGGCTAAACGTACCATCGACTAAAGGAAAGTGCAAGTTATATAGTTTTCATCTCACTCCTTATTACAGTGAGATTCATGCCATATTGCCACTATTACCTTTTGTGTGGTGTATGTACTGCCCATAATTGTATTTATTATGTAATAAACATTAATTTATGTGTATTTACATATTCATTATATGATACCTCTTTCATGGGGTGCATGTTTCGTATGTTAACAAATTGGTAAGGGTTAATTTCACAATCTCTTTATTATCCGAAGTTGTTTTTACGTAAGTATCTACTAGGAAATATTTATTATCCATTTACATGTTTTATAAAAATGTATTCAATGTGATTCTTTTAAGGGAATTTTTGCTAAAACATCATTTCAAATGTATTAAATATTTATTCTTCTAAATATTTCTCATTAATGTCCATGTCTTCATAATTTTTTAAGGATTTATTTATATGGAAATTAATGTTTTTTAAAATGTTAATTCATTTAAAACGTTTCAAAGTGGTATGGGACAATTTGATTCAAAAATTTCTATAAATTACTTCCTTTCCAAATTGTGTGACTTTTAAATGTTTTCATGAAAAGGGGAATTTCTCTCAAAGAGTTTTTAAACTCATTTTCTTCAATGTAAAATCCTTTAATAGATTTTAAACGTGTTTTGAAGTTGATTTATCATGATAAAAAGCTTCCATATTGTGTTGAAGGTTTTGTTATATGTTTGACTATGGATGTTTTATTTTTATACCATTCATGGTTTATGGGTAAAGTATTGAAATTTCTTATGCTAGTTTTAATATGAATGTTTATGTTATGTTAAGACCATTTCATTTGAGGAAGGCATTAGACATAATAAGTGACGGGTGGAACCCTCTATAGCTCCTTGATGAATCGATAGGTCTCATTTGGTAAAATAGTGTCTTGGCACAAGGCCTTGAAAAAATATTATTTGTTGTCTTGGCACAAGGCCTTGACTATGTGGTTATGATAGTCTGGCATTATGCATTCCATCATTATGAAAGTGGCTGTTGTAATTGCATGTGATTATTCGACTAGTATAATATCCATATGAGTAAGTTAATTGAAATATTTTGATTTATATATTCTATATTATGATTATGTTTATGATGAAAAGGATTTAGTTTTAGTTTTATGCATTTTCTTAAATGTTTATGCTTATTTTTAAATGTTTTTGCTATATTTCTAACCCTTACTGAGCGTTTGAGCTCACCCCTTTCTATTTTTTATTTTCCCTGGATTCCAAGAAGTGTATTGTGATTGATATGCATGGTTAAGCCCAGGGAATAAGGGTGTTCATAAAAGATTATTTATGTTGTTTTGTATGTTATAAAGAAATATGTAACATTCTTGTATGTAATCTATTTTCCAAGACTGCCAAACCGATTGGTCCTTCGGGACTTGATTTCTTGTAATCATCCAATTTTTTAAAATAATGAACCAACTCTGGGTAAATGGGGTCAGGGAGTTATAGTTGGTATAAGATTAAGTTTATTAATAACATTAGAAACAATATTTAGATAATCTATGATTAGATCACATTATCCTAAGAATGACTTCAAAAATTTTTATATAAGAACTTACTAGAATTTTGTTATCGTAGAGATTTTGTGAGTTTTCTGAGCAATACATACCTGTCTGGATACAAGTAGGTAGAGGTGGCTCAGGCATAGATGTACCTAGGGGTAAAACCTGAAAACACCTATTTGACATAGACTCGAACAGGAACTGATGCATGACAACGGGCCTTGTTGCACTATTGGTTACGATACTCTTGGGGGATATGCTTAGGATAAATCACATTTTCATTAAAAACCATTATGAAGGGTTTATGGGTATATACTTCCGCAAAGAAAACATTTTTATGATTATGGATTATATCCATAAACTGTTTAATGTATGTTATGTGTTTCACATGTTTGGGATTAGGTATTTCTACTCAAAAACTAATCTAGTGTATGCCATTGTATAGAAATGGTTCCCAGTAGAAGGAATTAGAACTCCAGCAATACGCATGATCCAAAGAGTAAGAAGGATCATATCTTTCATGGTATTAAGCCACAATTTAGAAGGGAAATAGTCTCCCACATATTATCATCATATGAAGGTATAATATCATGTGTTAATATGATAATAAAAAAATTCTCTGAGTCTTATGGCTTTGATGGGAATCTAGAGAAGAAAAGGATGATAGAAAGAAATATGGAGAAACAAAATAATGGAAAGAAGGATTTTCCAAAATGTGATAAATGTGGAATGAATCACCTTGGTAAGTGCTTGAATAGAATTGGAGCGTGTTATAAGTGTAGATACAATGGACACCAAGTACATGATTTCCAGGGTAAGAAAAGTTTTCAAATGTACAATGCTTCATCTGCATGGAGTTTGGACACTATGCAATCCAATGTCCAAATCATTAGAGTATGCACCAAATGATTTTGTTGGTTAATAATAAATTTATTATACTACCTCAGTTGAAGATTAATGACTAGTGTTCTTATGTTGTTATTATAGAATTATTTTATTTGACTGTTGTATCAATAATATACTGGTTACATGAATAAAATAGATAAATAAGCATTATACTGTAGTACTATTTTGTTGAGGATTTGAGATTATATGGTTTGAAGAAAAGTGAGTTAATAGTAAGATACACATTTTTTAAAATACATGGTTGAAGTAAAGGTAATCCATAATGTGGTCCTGATAATGAGGTAGTGATTTTGGAAAAAGAGATGGTTGATTTGAATAAATTATATTGTATAATCTTGACTACCTTGAAACTGAATAATGTTTTTCATTGTTGGAGTTTAAATTTTTTTTGGATAGAATGTGTATATCCAGTATTCTATAATGAATAAGGGAGAATTAATGTAATAAATAAAGCTTTATGGTAATTAAGGATGTAACCATGTTTGAAAATAATACCTGATGAAGGTGTTAACATGTTATTACATGAAAAAAGGATCTTCAATGTGTTTAATTTTGTAATAAATTTTGGACTGTGAGTTTGGATAGAAGGATTTTGGATATGTCTAAAGGATGGAATGGATCAAGTTTGAATGGTCTTAAGCCATAGTGTGATTGGGATTTATTGCCTACCACTGCACTATGTGAAGTTCTTGGAAGGTATAATGTATCTTATTTTCTTAAAGGGTCTGATATGTGAATTATAAATTCATTATATTGAGAAACCTATATGATTAGAATAAATAATGTATTTTTGATTTTTTGAGTGAAATATGAGTTTGGTGTTGAAATTTATTAATGGATAAAACTCTAAGTATAAAGTAAGTATATCTCCTTATGATCTTACCTAATACAATAAATAAATTTCTCAACATTAATAAAAGGAACATAGTTCAAAAACTTTGTCATAGATGGTACCATTGATCATCACAAATTTATAGATTTGTGATTGTTGGAATTTTCATAGCCATGTTCTCTACCACTCTCCATTGGATATTGACGGTTATATTTTTATTCCATATCCATGTTTTCCGATGTGGAACCATAGTATCTATTATTTTCGGTAACCTACATACTTACCACTCTTTATTTTTAATAGAGGCCTCATTAATCCATTTTTGGATGTGTGATTTCAAATATGATGTTTTGAAATATCAACCCCATGTTTCAAATAACGAGCATAAATTTCAAGGACACAATTTACTAAAGGTGTGGAGAATGTAACACCCCAAGCTTCCACTGTACGATTCTCTTTGAATAATACAGTAGTGTGTGTTGTATGCTACTTCGAGTTCTAACAAACACCACAACTAATCAAACTAGTTGTTATGAATAGTAATACCCACTTTTTGAAATTTTTTAAATTTTATCTTTCAAAATGGACATCATTTTTGGATTCAGAATATCGAAATAATATTTGGGTGAATTTTTGGTTCTTTTCAGATAACTTTCATATTTTGATGAATAGTTAAAATTATTAAATTTAAACTAAAAACAACATTTTAATCAAAATAATTAACAGTGATAAAATATGAATTTGAGTGGTTTTAAAGTATATTTTGAATATATGTTTACCATTTAATACAATTTTGGACATTGGACATAATTTCACATTTAAACCGGACATAAACAATTGTCAATCTTTTGATAGTTATTATTTCTTAAAACACGATTTTTGTTTTGACAGCGGGAATTAATTTTCAATTAATATATACCACTTATATATTTTGAATTAGGAAAAATGGATACCATATTTGGAATCAAGATGTCCAAATTTTATAAATAGGTAACTTTTATTTTTATACATTTTGAACAATTACGCCGGTAAATATTTTTTTTTACCATGGTTAAAGTGTAAATTTGGTAAATAAGGGTAAAATAATATTATTATAATAATATTAAATTAGCCTAAAACGTGTCCTCAACTTATTGGTTGATACATGTATGACCATGGGCATCTTTGCATCTATTTTGGGACCCCATGTATCTACTTGTATGTGATAATGAGACTTTATATTAATTAAGTTAAAGTGAATACAAAAATGACATAAGCATATATCTTTAAGAAAAACAATTTTCATGTAGGGTTATATATGTTATATTTTAAACTATAAATATTAATTATAAATCTAATGATCTTTAATTCATAATGGTATTTTATTTATTATTTTTAGATATTGAATAATTAAATTTATTTATGACACAATAATGATGCAATATTTTCCTTATTAATGAAAGAATCAAACAATTAGTATTATAAATGTTAAAATAAATATAATTTGAAAGTTTTGACTCCATACACAAATTTTATTGGATAATATGACATGTTAGGATTGAATAAAGTAATTTGGTTCGAATTACTAAAGTAATTAAGACTTTAACAAAAATCAATTATTGAATATTGTCAAAATTGACATAAATGAGTTTTTAAAACAAATATTATCTTATTAACTGATATTCTATAACTAAAAATATAAGGATCAGAAAAAGGACTTATAAAATGATTTTTGTATCATAAATGGACCACATGGTGGCCTCTTGGATGTATTTAGTATGTTTATTCACTATATAATATAAAAATACAAAGTGACATGGTAAATGTCAAACTAATTAACTATGAGATAAAACTAAATGATAAGGTTAAAATAATAACCCATACCAGTCTAAAATCTATTGGTTGAACGGATTCCGACCCCAACCCAACATATACTTTTAATAATCCACTTTTGAGCCATTATAAGCCTAATATTAATTTATTATAAATTAATACTTTATGTTTTTTCCTAAAGAGCCCCTCCTCCCCCTTATAAAAGTACAACACTTATAACCAATTATTAATACCGTAAAATCCTTTTGGATAAGACAAAATCTACCCAAATACCCTCTAAAATATCATCCCTTAATCCTATATGCCTTAATTTAGTCATATAGTCATCCTATTAATCTTTTTTGATCAAATCAAAAGGAAGAACCTGAAGAAGTTGTAATGTTTTCACCGCCAACTTTCAAGTTCCATTCATCTTCCACTTATTCTTTATTTGTTATTTACATTCTAAAATAATAACTATAGTATATTATATATACTGTGATGTTATTATAAATATTTGAAAACTATATTCATTATTATATCCATATTATGAATGATAATGTCACCATGCGTGCGTACGTAGTGCTTTCTGTCTCCACGTCGTGGGGTAATTTGTTATTCAACACCATGTTATTTGGATGGATATAATGATGAGTAATATGTATATAATTAATGAAACTAACATAATAATGTCTCTTTAAAATTAATATACCATCAAATTCAACACCTTTAAGTAAATAATATTATCGCTCGTGCATACGTACGGATTACCGTCTCCACGAATCGATGAGATTTATTTCCATATTCACCATTCATTGACGATTATAAAAATATATATTACTAATATGTATGTAATATATGACATAATAATGCTAATGGAGATATATATATATATATATATACTTATGTACATACAAATATTTTACTCACATAGTTCTGTTGAATACATTATGAAAACAGAAATAGCATTTATGTGTACGTACAGACTACCATCTCCATAAATGGTGTTTTTCATTTCACATATATATCTATAATTATATTATAAATATATATGATATATAAATCATGTTTTATATTCTGTTAGTATTTAAATCATGATCTATGTGACAAAATCAATAGTAACAAGTTAAAACACGTACGATAAAAAAGCAATTATTATCCGAAATGTTAATTTAACATGGTAATTATTATTAAATGGGTAGTAAAAAGTCATAAATTAATAATGTATGATATTATAAATGTTAATATGGTTCTGGTATAATTTATTAACATACTACAATCATCATACAAGTGGTTAAATAAACCCTCGACTAAAGGAAAGTGCAAGGTAAGGGGTTTTCATCTCACTCCTTATTCCCCTAAGATTCATGCCATATTGAGACTATTACCATTTGTGTGGTATATGTAATGCCCATAATTGAAATATTTGTGTAATACACTTTAATTTATGTCTATTTACATATTCATTGTATTATACCTTTTTCATTGGGTGTATGTTTGTACGTTACCAAATTGGTAAGGGTTAATTTCACAATCTCTTTATTATTTGAGGTAGTTTTTACTTATGTATCTACTGGGACATATTTATTATCCATGTAAATATTTTACGAAAAAGTTTTCAAAGGGATTCATTTAAGGGAATTTTTTTCTAAAACATCATTCCAAATGTTTTATATATTTATTTTTCTAAATCTTTCTCATTAATGTCCATGTCTTCAAAATGGGTTTTAAGGATTTATTTATATTGAAATGAATGTTTTTAAAATGTTAATTCTTTTCAACAGTTGAAATGTGGTGTGGGACACTTTTATTCAAAAATTTCTTTAAATGACTTCTTTTCCAAATTTTGTGAATTTTAATTATTATTCTGAAAAAGGGGTATTTCTCTCAAAGAGTTTTACAAATCATTTTCATCAATGTCAAAATCCATTAATAGATTTTAAAATTGTTTTGAAGTTGATTTATCATGATACAAATCATCCATATTGTGATGAAGGTTTTGGGATATGTTTGACTGTGGATATGTTTTTTTATAACATACATGGTTTATGTGTAAAGTATTGACATTTTTTATGGATTTTTTAATATGAATGTTTATGTTATATTTAGACCTTTTGATATGAAGAATTCATTGGACTTAGTAAGTGACTTGTGGAGCCCGCTATAGGTCCTCAATGAATCAGTAGGTCTCATGAGATAAACTATTGTCTTGGCACAAGGCCTTGACAATATCTTATATGTAGTCTTGGCACAAGGCCATGACTATGTGGTTATGATAGTCTGACATTATGAATTCAGTCATTATGAAAGTGGCTATTATTATTGCATGTGATTACTGAACAAGTAGAATATCCATGTTAGTAAGTAAATGGAATTATTTTGATTTATATTTGCCATAATTTTATGAATTTTAGGATGAAAAGGATTTTGTTTTAGTTTTATACATTTCCTTAAATTTTTATACTTATTTGAATGTTTCCACTGTATTTCTTACCCTTACTAAGCATTTGAGGTCAACACTTTTAATGTTTTATTTTCCCAGGATTCCAAGAAGAGTATTGTGATTGATATCCAGGGTTAAGCCAAGAGAACAATGCCATTCAAAAAGAATTATTTATGTTTTTTGTATGTTATAAAGTGTAATGTAACATTCATGTATGTAATCTATTTTCCAGGACTGTTAAACTGATTAGTCATTTGGGACATGGTTCATTGTAATCATGCCAATGTATTAAAATAATGTACCTAATCTAGGTAACTGGGGTCAGGGCATTACATCCACCACCATTCAAACCTTGTAAATCATGCTAAAAGATACAATGACTTCCTTGGAATCCATCAATTGACTAAAACCATAAAAAATCGTGAGAGTAATAATAGTCATAAAATCATTTAAAGAATATGATGACACCTTATTTTCAATTTAAAACACATTTGGATTAAGAAACGTCATTTATTCTAATATTATATAAAAATCCTTCAAATCAGTTAGTAAAGAGAATGTAAATCATCCTACGTATATTCCCTGAAAGTGTCTTTACCATGATTGAAGAAAGGCCCGTTGTTGTGTACCAAGATACCCCGGGTCAAGCCCGAAACTCGTTGTCAGAGATTTCACTCCTAAGTATATCTATTCCAGAGCCGCCTCTACCTGCTTGTATCTAGACAGGGATGTACTGCATGGAAAATTCACAAAATATCTACATTTATAATATTCTAGGAAGATATTATATACTATTCCTCAAATTATATCTAAGGGTAATGTTCTATAATAAGGGTTTATGTAAATATATATTCCAAGGTTTGTACATCATCTGATACAAACTGTAATTCCCCAACCCCAGAATATAAGAGACAGTGCATTATTTTAACACATTGGCATGATTACATGGAATCAAGTCCGGAAGGACCGATGAGTTTAGTTGTCATGGAAAAAATATACATACATAAGTTCAACACTACAACTGGGAAATATAAAAAACAATAATTTATTCCATTAGAAACATCCTAGATTCCATGATTATTCCATCAAGTCACTCATAACTAAATTCATCATATCCTAGGAAAATGAAATATGAGAAAGGGGTGAGCTCAAATGCTCATTAAGAGTAAGTAATACAGCGGAAGATAATATATGCATTAGGCATGTTGAATAATTGAAAACACATGACTTTAAAAATAATAATCATGAACACTTATGGTAGGAATATGAGATGAGTAAATAATTCCATAATAACACAGAGTCATGTTTATTCTACTAGATGAATAAACACATTAAATATCAATATGTAATCTCATAATGATGGAATGCATAATGTCAGACATCATAACCACATAATCGAGGCCTTGTTACAAGAATACAAATAAGATTCGGTCAAGGCCTTGTGGCAAGACAGTAGTTTGTCTCATGAGACCTTACGATGCATAGAAGAGAAATAGTGGGCACTACCCATCATGTACTAATTCTAATGCATTCCTCACATGAAAATTATAAATCATAACATAAAAATTCAAATTTGAACTGGCATATGAAATGTCAATACATTATCCACAAACCATGAATGATAAAACAAATATCACATCCACGGTCAAATATAACTCATTCAATATAATATGGATGATTTTATTGTAACAAATTAACCACAAGGGAGAATAATGAAGGATATTGACATAGATGAAAATAATCATGAAAACTATTTAAAAGAAATATCCCCTTTTTTCATGAAAACATTGAAGAGTCACATTATTTGTCAAGAAGCCGTTTAAAAATAGATTTTTGAATTTATGTGTCACATTCAACTTGGAATCGTTTAAAAGTAATTTTAATTTTAAAAAATTAATGTCTATATAAATAAATCCTCAAAACCATCTTTAAAAGATGGACGTTAATGAGAATGATTTAGAAGAATAAAATTTTAAAACATAAAAAATGATATTTTAGTTAGAGTTCCTAACCAAATGAGAGACTCTTGAATACAAATAATTGGGGTAATAAAAACTTTATAACATCTTGAGAATAAAATAATTAATTTTATACTTTGTCAATGGATAGTATATACACCTTATAAAAGTGAATTGGTGCATAACAACAAAGAAGTCTCAAAGGAATGTAAATTGAGATGAAATCCCTTATAAAGAATGTATCTTTAGGTAAAGGATAAATTAATGACATAATTATGTGTGAAAAATATAATTACACTAAATATGATTGGATATTCAGTTTAAATCAATCAGAGGACATTCATACATATTCTTGTAAAAACAATACCAATGAGTTGGATGTTTAACTCAATGAATAGATATTGAGTTATGATCATGTTTATATCAATGAAATGAGAAATTATCAATGGAGTGATTATGTGTATCAAAATTATATCCACACAAAGGCGAGTAGAAATTACTACATAAATAACAAATAGTTATTCCATACATAATCATGGAGTAAAATATTCAATGATGTATGTGTAACGGCCACTGAGTGGAAATTGAAATTTGAAATTCCCTTACCGATTAGGTAGCTTATAAAACATACTACCCATGAAAGAACAATGATACAATGATGATGTAAATACCCATAAAATAAAGTATATTACACCAATAATTCAATCATGGGTAGAACATATGCTACACAAAAAGAAATAGTGGCTAATATACCATGAATCCTACGGGAATAAAAAGTGTGATTAAAAACCCTTACATCATTGTAATCAATAGAGTCATATGAAAAAAAAGTTAATAACCACCAAATGAATCACAAAATACCATGAATAAAAAGTTTATCATGATAATGTATATCAATTGTCAGTACACAATACACCATATCTAATAAATAAGTGGCGAACATTGCAAATCTCACATAATTAATAGTGAGATAATAACCCCTTACCTCATGTCCGACATGTCTTGTATGTTCCTTGTTCATCCTGAATACTAAACTGAAATGAATTTATACTATATTAAGAACATTTTTATATTTTATTATTCTTCTTATATCACTTATTACCTTGATATGACAATTAGTTATTTATTTGAGTTCATATTGGATATTTTATCGGTGTTTGGAACTTGAATCAAAAATAAACTTGTTATAATTACGATTTCTCCATGTGGTTAAAAGTCCATTATCTCCAAAATGATGTAAATGATTTATATATCATATATATATATTATATCTGGTATATATATATATTTATAACACTACGATACATTCGAAGATAAGAAATGAAATGTACCATCCATGGAGACAGTTAGCCGTACGTACGCATGAACGATACTTTCATTTCTACTTTATATTTTAATGGAGTTAAAACACAATGATACATAGTTATATTATAATTAAAGTATAATATAATATATAATATCATTATTTTCATCATTTATACTTCCCACATAAGGAATTAACGAGACATATCATTTTGAGGGGGCGGTAGTCCGCACTTCCTCAAATGAAATTATGGTGTTTTAGCCATAATGGAAACCCAAAAATAATGATATAAATTGAAAATACATAAGCATAAAGAAAACATAAACATAATATATATATATATATATCATATATCAATATAGTTCCATCGTAATGGCCACCATGAGATGCGCTAGGAGATAATCGAACAATCATCATTTCGTGTTTCGTTAATTTTTCGTCCACAGAAACAATATGTTCTTCACCCATTAGATGGAGGTACCTATAATTGTAGTTCATATAAGTATCATAAAAACAACCTAGTATATTGGGTATATAGGTGCTGTTATAAAATAAAGTATTAAAAAGTGTCAAGGGGGTTGGAGAAGTTAAATAAAACAACATAAAAAAAGGAATTTAAGTGAAAGCTTTACCTTTAATTTGTGTAACTTCCTTCAATTTGAACCCATAGGACTTATTGATGTGCCTTATGGATAAGGTAAGGCTTTTAGGTGTAATAGGGGGATATTGAGAGATTATTTTGGCATGTATTGGATGAGGACATGGGCTTGAGAGGTGTGTGGATTGGGTTAGAAATGGTGTCCTTTTAAAAGTGGAGTAGGGGCTCTTTAGGAATGTGTGAAAATATTATTTTTTTTATATAATGATATTTGGTTTCTAAAAGTCCAAAACTAATTAAAGTCCAAGATAAGAATACTAATGGTAAATATAAAATCATAAAATAATAAATGGATTGGTTTTGGATATTTTTTTAATATTAATAATAATATTAATTTAAATCATTTATTAATCAGGTTAATACTACATCATTATTGAGTCATAAATAATTCATTTTATTTGATGTCTAAAAATAATAACGAAAATTACCAAAATTTATGAAATATTCTTATATTTCCAATGATTATTTATATACTAAAATAATACTTATATAACATAATGTAAAAATTGATATACTAAAAGATATTTGTTAATGTCATTTTTGTTTTTAATTTAAGTTAATTAAAATAAAGTGTCATTATAGTTCTTAAGTGGCATGATGGGGTTCTCAAATACACTGATTGATGACCATGGTCAGCTATGAATCATAAAATAGTTTTAGGAGAAGTGATAAGATAATTTCTATTATTATAATATACTTTTTTACCTGGATTGTCCTATTTACCTTTAATCGTGGTAAATAAAAGTCAAAAGTTACTATTAAAAAAAAATTATTTTCATCATATTGGACCAGATTTTACGTACTAATAACAACCATGTATCTCGAATTTTCAAAATTCAATTCATAGAAGTGATAAAATTTCATTTAAAAGAAAAATTTGGATTTTTAACTACTACTTAGTGGTTTCACTATTCATAAAAAATTTAAGTTTTGTATAAAAATACCAATAATTCAACCTAAGCTATATTTGATATTTCGAAATAAAAAATGATGTCTATTTTACCAAATTCAAAACATAGATCTTGGATTAATTAATTTAAAATTAATTCGCATTATCAAAACAAATCGCATGTTTTTAAGAAACAATAACAATCAAAAGATTGACACTTGTTTACGAATAATTTCAAAGTGAAATTAATTACAATGACCATAATTGGATTAAAGGGTGAAAATATAATCTAAATACACTTCAAACCCAATTTAAAATATAATATATCCATACAAATAAATTAGAGTAAAATGTAATTGTGAATTAAAATACATTATTTCTCACGATTCATAAAAAATGAATATTTTTTTAAAAATACGAAAATTTCATCGAAAGTAAATGTTGATGTCCAGATTGTAAAGAATAATTTTATTTTGTGAAAATTAATATTTAAAAGGGTCAAATATTAGATTTAAAAAGTGTTCTCTATTAAAAGGTTGTTGAATTAATTTTATTTTGAAAATTACATTTTTTATCCAAAAATTTGAATTTCTTCTTAGAATATGATTAATAAACACATAATACATAAGTTACAATTACATGTAGTATATAAAATTAAAAATCCAGTAAATACATTTGAAAACTACTTTTGAACGGCTAGTTTGGTAAGTTCTGGTGCTCTCGATTCCGGTGTTAATTTAGCGCAATCTATTGAATTTAATGAAAATAACGTTCTATGAAATCATGGGGTGTTACATTCTCCCCTCCTTCAATAAATCTCTTCGTCGAAATTTAAAATTTTTCATCAAAAATAAAAGGCTAAAAATATAATAATACCTTTGTGGAAAACCCACATCGGAAATTGGTTGAATAAAATTTATTCTTAATAAGAGGGAAAATGAGTTGAAAAACTCACCACTATATTATGATCTAGATTAGGACAACATTGGGGGAAATTAGAACACAAAATTGGAGAAAATTGTAAATATATATAGGGACTGATTGAGGTCATCAATCACAAACAAGTTTAAAATTGGGGATCTCAAAGACATCAATCTATGATGATTTAAAATATCATCAGTTCAATACAAAATAAATCATAAAGATATCACATTTATGGTTTTAATATCCCTTCCCTAATGTTTAATAATTAATTTATTCATAGAATAATAAAACAAAAATATTCATGACAAGTAGAGTTTCATCCTATATCTAATTCAGACCACAAACTCATCTTTCACTCCAAAAGATTAGTATTATCGATGACTTGGTCACACCTGAAGCGCTAGAATCAACTTACAGAGAATCAAATAATCCACAATTGATTAACTATATATTTCCCTTTTCTTTAGAAATTAACCAAACCCAAAATGGTTTGTAAAATATCAGATAATCCGCATAAAGGATAATACTTTGGAGAAAGAAATTTTAATTTTAAATTCAAAAATTAAACTAACAATACCCAAAGATCAATAAATACCATTCAATAAAAATTTCATCCATAAAATATTTTAATATAATCCAAACTAATCTTGAATCCCAAAACTCAGAAGAATTTGCTTACGTAGTATTCCACATTAAATTGTGTCTGAAAATAATATTGACTACTCTTAAAGTCACGTACTTAAAAGTAATTTACATAATCACATATAATATATGCTAGGTTAATTATTTTCATAAATAACCCAAATCTCTATAATCCACAATAAAAACATAGGTAAAAAACACCTTTACTCTTCAAATGAAATCTCATAGAATTCTATTTTCTTTAGGCATATAGTATTCCCAATATAACGAATGTCACCCAAAATAACATTTATCACATAATCATCAAATCATTTTCATATACTAAGGACATCCATATGATAATACATAATATCCCAAATCAACATATTATTGATCAATAAAATCATTTAACTAAAAAAGAATTAGTCACACTAACCATGTACTTCATGTAGTCCAGTGGTAGGAGATAAATCCCAATCGCACTATGGTTGTTGTTTTGATTCTTGTAGCTTTTTCTGATGCAATGGGTTGTCACATGGTCTACATTTTGTCCTTCTTAAAAAACTGTATAATTTTTTAATATTCCTTAAAATGAGATAGATTCCTCAAAATAACTATATCATATTTTCATCACAAATGTTATCTCATTCCTCTCATTTTCATCCCAAAATTTAAAAACTTGTAATTTCATCAAAATCTATGATCATATAAATCTAAATGGTTATTTATAACAATATCCACAAGAGAAAAGAAATTTTTTCCTCAAATATCATTTTCACATGATAAACTATAGGGTTACAAATATAAGAGAAAACTCTTCCAAAGTAATCTCATCAACAAAGAGCACTAATATGTTTTAAATATTTCTCAATCCAATTATTTCAACATAGCATCTACCTTTACCTAGAGAATATTATATACAACAGTTCATTCACTTTGGTAATGGCCGGGTCCCAAACATTTACAGAAAATGATAGTAAATGGATTCTTAGGACCATTTTTTCCTTCCTTAATAATTATCATTTTTTCTTGATAATTCATTAAATTATGTCCTTCTATCTCACACATAAAAAAATTTTATTTTCCATTAATACACCTTCCGAGGTGTCTCCTTCCACATTTCATGCATGATGGAAAATGAGATTTCTTTTCTCCATGTCCATCACTAATAGAGGTTATATCATTCACCACTTTTCTCTTCTTTTGTTGTGTCTGGGAGTTGGATAATATATATGTTGTTGATCATATTTTTTGAAAAATGATTTTTCATGAATATGATATCATTTACACCTGTCCACATTATATTTTTTTGCTCATTTCCACCATTATTCAAACCTTTTACACCATGCTCAAAGATACTATGACTTCCTTGGAATACAACAATTGACTAAAACCAGAAAGCATTGTTTGAGTAATAATTGTCATAAAATAATTTAGAGAATATCTTGAAACCTATTTTTCAATTTAAAACACCATAGGATTAACCAAGGTCATTTATTATAATAATATATTACATTAATTAAAATCAGTTTCTAAGGGGAATGAAATTTTTTCTAAGCAAATACCCTACGATTTTCATAACTAAGAGTGCAGAAAGGCCCATTGTCGTGTACCGGGATACCTCGGGTCATGCCCAGAACTCCTTTTTGGAGTTATCACTCATAGGTATATCTGTGACAGAGTCACCTCTACCTGCTCGTATGCTGACATGGATGTACTAGTGAGAAAATACACAAAATCTATACATTACCAAGATTCTAGGAAGTTCTTCTATACTATTTCTCAAAGTCTATCTCAGGGTAATGTGCTCTAATCAAAGTTTATCTAAATTGACATTCCAAGGTTTGTAATAAACATTCTCTAACACTAACTATAATGCCATGAACCCTGAATCCAGGAACCAGTGCATTATTTTAATACATTGGCATGATTACATGGAATCAATTCCCGATGGACCGATCGTTTTGGTAGTCTTGGAAACAAGATATATACATTAGTTCAACACTACAAATTGAAAATAAAAACAACAGTAATTTATTCAATTATAAAGATTCAACCATTAATGATTATTCAAGAAAGTCACTTATAACTAACTTCATCATATCTTGGGAAAATATAAAATGAGAAAGAGGTGATCTCAAATGCTCAGTAAGAGTAAGCAATACAGTGGAAGATAACCAAAACATTAGGCATGGTGAATAATTGAAAACACTTCAATATACAAATAATAAACATTATTACTTATTATAAGGAATATGAGTTGAGTAAATAATCTTATAATAAAAAATATTCATGGGTATTATACTAGTCAAATAACCATATGAAATATCAATATCTAATCTCATAACTATGGAATGCATAATTTCAGACATCATTACCACATAGTCAAGAATTTGTGCCAAGACTACAAATTATATTTTTTCAAGGCCTTATGCTATGACACTAGTTTGTCTCATGAGACCTACTGATGCATCGAGGAGTTATAGCATGTTCGATCTGTCACATACTATGTCCAATTCATCCCTCATATCAAATTTTTGAAACATAACATAAAAATTCCTATTAAAACTAGAATACGAAATGCCAATACTTTATCCCCAAATGATGAATGGTATAAAATAGCACATACATAATAAAATAAACTCATTCAATACAATATGGATGATTGTATTTTAACATATTGTCCTCAATCATGAATAATTAAGGATTTTGATATAGATGAAAATAATCATCAAAACTATTTGAGAGAAATATCCCCCTTTTTCTTGAACACATTTAAAAGTCACACTATTTTTCAAGAAGCTGTTTAGAAGTAGTTTTTTGAATCAAAAGTTCCCATATCTCATTGAAAATTTTAAAATGAATTTTATTTTTAAAACATTAATGTCCATATAAATAAATCATTGAAACCATTTCTAATACATGTGCATTAATGAGAATGATTTAGAAGAATAAAATTTTAAAACATTTAAAATCATATTTTAGTTAGAGTTCATAACCAAATGAGACACGCTTGAATAAAAATAATTGATCATATAAAAACATTGTAATATTTTTAGAATGAAGTATTTCATTATATACTATGTCAAATGATAGTATATACACCATATAAAAGTGAATTGGTGCATAACAATAATGAATTCTCAAAGGAATGTAAATTGAGATTAAATACCTTATAAATATAGTATCGTTAGGTAAATGATAAATCAAGGACACAATTATGTGTATAAAATATAAATACACTAAATATTATTAGATATTCAGTGTAATCCAATTTGAGTACATTCGCACAAATTCTTGTAAAAACAATACCAATGACTTGGATGTTTAACTCAATGAATGGAAATTGAGTTAAGATCTAGTTTATATCAATGAATTGAGAAATTGTCAATGGAGTGATTATGTGTATAAAAAGTATATCCACACAAAGGGGAGTGAAAATTACTACATAAATAATAAATTACGAATCCACACATAATCTTGGAGTAAAATATTCAATGAAGTATGTGTAAAGCCCACTAACTAGAAATTGAAAATTGAAATTCCCTTACCGATTTGTTAACTTGTGAAACATAAAACCAATGAAAGAAGAATTATACAATGAAGATTTAAATACCCATAAATTAAATAATATTACACAGAGAATAAAATCATGGACAATAGATACACCACACAAAAGGAAATACTGTCCAATATAGAATGAATCTCTAGGTAATAAAAAGTGAGATAAAACCTCCTTACTTCGATGTAATCAATCAAGTCATATAACCAAAAGTTAATAACAACTAAATGAATCACATATTAAAATGAATATAATGTGAATAATGATAGTATATATCAAATGGAAGTACAAAATACACAACATCCAATAAATAAGTGTCGAATAATGGAAATCTCATATAATTAAAAGTGAGATAAGAAATCCCTTACCTCAAGTCTGACTTGTCTTGTATGATCCTTTTTCTTCCTAAATAATAAACGTAAGTTTATTTATACTTGATTAAGATCATTTTACAATTGTATTATTCCTTTTATATCATTTATTACCTTTCAATAACAATTAGCAAATTATTTGAGTTCATAATGGGTATTTTATCAATGTTCAGAACTTTCTTCAAAAATGAACTTGTTATAATTACAATTTATCCATGTTGTCAAAAGTATATTATCTCTAGAATGATATAAATGATTTATATATCATATATATATATATTATATCCATTATATATATCTATTTGTAACAGTACATAACATTTGGAGATAAGAAAAGAAATGTACCGTTCCGGGAGATAGTAAGCCTTACGTACGCATAAACGCTACATTCATTTATATTTTCTTTTTTAATGGAATTAAAACATAATGATATATAGGTATATTATAATTCTAGTATAATATCATATATAATATCATTATGTTCATATTTTTTATGTCCCACATAAATCATTAATGAGTCATATCTTTTTGAGGGGGGCGGTAGTCCACACTTCCCCAAATGAAATTATCATGTATTACCCAGAATGGAATCCAAAATATAATGATATAAGTGGAAAATATAGAAGAATAAAGAAAACATATACACAATATATATATATATATATCATATATAAATATAGTGCCATCTTAATGTCCACCATGAGAGGTGGATGGAGATAATCGAACAACCATCATTTCGTGAGGTGTTAGTTTTCCATGCACAGGAACAGTATGTTCTTCACCCATTACATAGAGGTGTGTGTAAGTGTAGTTCGAATCCTTCTCATAAAAACATCATAGCATATTTTTTATACTGGCCTTGTTATAGAATAATTTAATGTAATGTTTTTAGGGGGTTGGAGAAGTATAATAAAAAAAAGAATACAAAATAATTTAATAGAATGTGTTACCTTTAATTTGGTTAAATTCCTTTTGTTTGAACCCAAAGGACTTCTTGAAGTGGTTTCATACTATGGTATGGATTCTAGGATGAAGGGGGGTCTTGAGAGATTACTTTGGAATGTTTTGGACTATCCAAGGGGCTTGAGAGGTGTGTGGAATGGGATAAAAGTTGTGTGATTTTATAAGGGGGAGGAGGCTCTCTATAGGAAAGTGTGGAAATAAAATTTTATTATATAGTGATATTCGGTTTCTAGATGTCACAAACTAATTAAAGATGAAGATAAGATGACTCATGGTCGAAATAAAGTCATCCAATAAAAATTTTATAGGTTTTGGATATTATTTTAATAATAATAATCATATTTATTTATATCATTTATTAATGAGGTAAATAATACATCCTTATTTTGTAATAAATTATATAATTTTTTTGATTTCTAAAAATTATAGAAAAATTACCATAATGTATGAAATCATTTTATCTTTCCAATTATTATTTATAGTAAAAAATTTGACTTATATAACCCCATGTAAAAATTAATATACTAAAAGATATTTGTTAATGTCCTTTTTTGTCTTTAATTAATGTTAATTAAAATAAAGTTTCATAATCATTATTAAGTGGCTCCCTGGGGTCTCCAAATCGACCCAAGGACATGCATGGTCGCCATGACTCATCCAATAAGGGTAGTACAAGTGTTAATATTTTTTTTATTTTTATAACATTCTTTTTACCATGAATTGCTCTATTTATCTTTAACCATAGTAAATAAAAGTCAAAAGTCACTATTGACCAAAAATTATTTTCATCATATTGAACCAAATTTTACTTACTAATAAAAAAAATTTCTCATATTTTCAAAATTCTATTCACAGAAGTGGTAGAATTTCATTTAAATGAAAAATTCATATTTCAAACTACTACTTAGTGGTTTCACAATTCATCAACAATTGATGTTTTTGAAATAAATACAAAAAATTATAACTAAGAATTACTTGGTATTCCGAGTCCAAAAATGATGTATTTTTAACCAAATTAAATACATAGAATTTGGATTAATTGATTTAAAATTAATTTCCGTTTTCAAAACAAATATCATGTTTTTAAGAAACAATAACTATCAAAAGATTGACACTTGTTCAGGTATAATTTCAAAGTGAAATTATTTCCAATGACAAAAATTGGATTAAATATTAAAAATATAATCTAATTATAATTCAAAAAAATTAAAATATATAATATAACCATAAAAATAAATTATATTTAAATGTAGTTTTTAAAATAAAAGATATTATTTCTCAATATTCATAAAAAATGAATATTATTAGAAAAATACCAAAATTTCATCATAAGTAAATTTTGAAGTCCAGATTCTAAAAAAGAATGTTATTTTGCAATAATGAATATTTAAAAGGTTCAAATATTGTATTTGCAAAGGAATATCCATTAAAAGGTGGTAAAATTGAATTGTTTTTAAAAAATAAAATTCGTATCTGGAAAATTGAATTTTTTCTTAAAATATTTATAAGACACACATAATACATATGTTAAAATTAAATAGAGTATATAAATTTCGAAAACCAGTTAATACTATTCATAACTGCTTTTGAACGATGAGTTTGGTAAGTCGTGGGGCACTCGAACTCGGTGTTGCATGTAGCACAAGATATTGAATTTAAAGAAAATAACATACTATGAAATCTTGGGGTGTTACGGGGAATATTTCAAAATCTTATCATACAATTTTATATTCAAATTTATGTTTTCCAAATTCTATTTCCCAAGGAATCTATTAAACATTCTTTGATACAAACATTAAATACCCCAACCCTAGTATCCCATAGTTTGTGGTTACATTATTACATTGGAATAATATTCAAGGAATAAAATCCCAATGGAAAAAATATTAAAATATTATTGGGGATCTAGATAGATACATGAGTTTTACATTTCATTCTAAAATAAAAAATAATCAACTAATTTTCCTTGATAACTCTATTATTTCAATTAGAATATCCTTTTCAAATCAATCACAAAATACTTCCTCATATCCTGAGGAAAATAAAACATATAGATGTGGTAAGAATAGATGACCAGTAAGGGTAATGATACAATAAAATTTATGAGCTAAAGATTAATAAACTATACAGAATGGTAAATATCTGAAATAAATTCCATTTATTCAATATCATTATCACAATATGGAAGGATCAAACGATGATAAAATAATGTAATATAAATAATCAAATGAGAATGAATTATAACCATAATAATTATAATAATATAATAATCCCATATAATGTCAATAAATAACCCAATAAATATAGATTAAAAAAGTAGGGGCATCTAAAAAATACCATCATAGCCTTAGTAATGAATTCTACGCAAATGGGTAATGCCTGAGGTAAAATCTGATTTAGTTTGTCTCATTAGACCTACAAATGCATCGATTGGTTATAGTGGGCCTCAACTATAACATACCATGTCCAATTAATTCTAATATGAAAATTCTGAAACATATTCAACATAAACATTGTCTTTAATCATGAATATATAGTGTAAACAAATTAACTATTCCGTAACCATAAACATAAACCATCGAAAGAAACATTGTGAATGACATCAAAATAGAACATCCAAAATCAAACATATCATAAACCATCCTTAGAAATAATAATAATGATATTAATACCACATATAATTATCTTATCATAGATAAATTATACATATAATGATATTGATGAATTTAAATTCCATTAAAAAAATATAGAAAAACTTTTGAAATTTTATTTGAAATTCACTTTTGGAAATTAAAATTTCACAAAACATTTTGGAAAAAAATTATTTAAAATTTATCTATGAAACATATAAAATAATCTTCATACATTTTAGTAGTCATGATTTCTTGAAACTCATTTCAAGACTTACGCATTATATTAAATATTCCATTCACTTTTTCTTTAAAATCCAAAAGAGAATTGTTTTGAAAATATCACATAGATTTCATTCAATTTTTTTCAATAGAATAAATAAACGGTAAAAAATAATTGAAATGATAATTTGAGAATGGTAAAAAATTTAATTGTTATTAAAAAACATATATGGGGATTTTAATACCCCCAAATAGAGACATAATCATAGAAAGACCTGAATAATGATGTAATTGTTTTATAAACCCTTACCTCTTGAGAATCATTTCAATCATAATTCCAATGAAATAAATAACATAAAGGGAAAATTCAATATCATGAATATAAATGTAATAACAGAATAACACAAAAAAGTATTTGTATATGAACCACATAATATAAATAAGTGGATAATAAGGCATATGTCTCATAGAAGTAACAATGATACATAAAACCCTTACATTAGGTTTGACATCCTTGAAACATGTTCAAAACCCATGAATAACTATTTTAAAAATGTTTTAAATTTTTAATAGAAACTTATTTATATATAAATCATCTTATTTTATCCTTTTATAACATCTTACACCCATAAATTTATAATATTTAAATATTTTTACTATTTTAGTTGTTATAAAACTTGTTTTCCTTTACCTATTGTTCCCTATAAGAACCAACTATTTTACATTGGATATAGAACAATCTTATCAATAATTACATTAAGGTTATAAATATCATCATTAATAAGTTAAAATTTTTTATAAACTATTGAAAAATTTTGAAAATGGAAAATAAATTATATTGTGTCATGAAGACAGTATGTCATATATATGCATGAGTGATGTTATCTTTCTCTTAATTATTAATAGATTGGTAAATATACGATATAATAATCTTTTTAATGAATATCATACCATAAGTCCCACATATTTAATTTATTTCCATGTTTTTTACCCATCCTCATAATTTTGTGATAAAAATGAATTACACCATTGCATGGAGATGATAATCTTTAACTATTATAATACGGTGCATTAATTTATCATAATATGAATATAAGGTATA
This sequence comes from Viscum album, assembly GCA_963277665.1. NCBI lineage: Eukaryota > Viridiplantae > Streptophyta > Magnoliopsida > Santalales > Viscaceae > Viscum > Viscum album. Next base: position 126,272 of record CAUJRU010001170.1, read on the forward strand.
ATATGGTTTCCCATAATTAAAATAACATCACATCATATATATGATAGTGTATTTGTTAAATTATAATGGAAATAACTCACACAGAGGAATAAGAAGAAGAAATAAAGTAGTAAGATACAAAAATTACATTTACCTTATATTAGGAAGACTTTCTATATATATATTATTAATGACACTAGGGATGTTCATTTAAGGAGACGAAAAACACTAGAACACAGATATAGATTTGGGGAAGTTAAATGTTTTGGGATTGGTTTCTCTAAACGGATCAATGTTTTGTTATTATGTATGGTAGGAGGCTCCCGTTTATAATTAAAGTGTGGTGATGTTTGGAATTTATAAAAATATAAAAATATAATAATGATATTATGGATAAAAATACTTCTAAAAGACCAAAAAATTAATGGGGGATGATATTTTGATCGTTATGTTATTCCTTATTTGTTTATTTAACAATTTTCCTATTTTTATGACATTTGATAAAATATGAATTCCATATAATATAATTATTTCTAAATGTATTAATTGTAATGGATATAGGGAAATATCTATTCCCTAATGGACACCCCAATGAACCTGAGATATATTATTTTCCACTATATGATTATATCTCATTGCCATATTTGGTTATAAATGGGTGCTCTCTACATTTCACATGGAGGAATTTATGGAGAAAGCACAACCTGATTAAAATAATGATTGCACACCTGAATAAAAGTGGTTTCTTTAACATAACTGTTGTGTAGTGATTCATGATTGTTCAATATAACTCTAAAAATCATTCCAAACATGTTGAAGGATGATATATTTTATTTCGTGGTAGATCAAGTGGATTGTAAGAAATTTTTATATTTATTGAATTATTATTCTCTTGGAGGAATATCTCTATTTAATGGGGATAAACCATAGAGAAAAGGAAAACTAAAGAAAAGAATGATTCATTATTGGGTTTCAAGTAATTATATGTTGATTTAGATTTGGAAATATTATTTTAATATCACATTTTACTCTAAATATGATCGAGTAAATGCTTGTAATTTTATAGATATTCTTCTAAAACTATGTATGTTGAAAACTCTCAGAATGAGACATGAGATTTAATCATTTCACATAAATGATAACCATTGTGCAGGTTTGCTTCCGAATTCACAGATTGAGTTGGTTCTTCTAGACTCCTAGGATTCATTATTACTTAGAATCTGTATTGGAGTTATTCTAAAATTTTATACATACACTCTCAAGGGAGATCATGGATTCTATGTCTGAATTATTGTAGAACATGACCTAGAATCCATGCATCCTGAGGGGATAGATCTGGTTGAAAATTATAGGAGGTCATATATTAATGTGCAACATGGACAAAAACCACCATTTTTTGAGTTACAAAGAATTATTGGACAATAAGTTTCAAATTTTAGGGTCCATCATTGAATGGTAAATAATTATTCGTAGGAGAAGAAAAAAACATGGAAGGAAGTGGTGATAACCAATAATTATGGTCTAAAAACTATGGAAAAGGGTGACCAATCTTGCAAGGACTCAAAATAATTAGTTTATATTGAAAATAATAACCATACATCCATTGTAATGTTTTTTATAAATAATTCATTACTGATGTGGTTGATATGATTTTGAGTACACACTTAAATGGTAATCATGTTGTGAATGATGTTAATATAAAGTATTCAAATCTACATGTTGAATATACCACAAGTAATTGTAAAAAAAATATGAGAATCGAGTTCATATAACTTTTAAGACATTACCTTCTCCATATCCACCTATTGATATTCAAATAGATTAATGTGAAAAATATTTCAATGGCATCATAATTATTTATGGTAAAAAAACATTCATGGAGAATATAAAGGTATGGAGAATACAACATTATGGAAAATATGATATGGATGTCATTTATATAGAAAATGATTCATATTAGGTGGATCACCACGGAATGATGAAGGGAAATATGTATTACATTGTTAGAAAGAAATATACCAGCCTCATAATATTGGATGATGAGGCAGATGTCTTGGTAATGATTATGGATGAATCATAGAATTCATATGATATGATATTGAAAGGGAAAAAGTGTTGAAACATATATTTATGAGTCCAATTATAAACTGAATGATAGTTATTTTGGTAACACTTCTTCTTCCAGTAAATATAAATATAACTTATCAAGAACAATGGTGTAGGAAGAGAAGGTAATAAAAAGCTAACTCATCCCCGGTTCCCTAAGTGCACCAGTAGATATTGGATCCTCAGAGAAATCATATCTATATTTGTTCTTATTACAAATACAAACATTAATGTAGGGGAGACATCTATTGAATTTTCTATAAATTAAATCTAGACATTGATATTGTCCATGATAGTTGGTATGAATAATAAAATCTCAAGAATATTGTTTCAAAATAAAGTGGATGGAATGGATATTTCAAATCCAAATCCTATTATAAATGAAATATATATTTTGTAATTTTCATGGTTTGGAAAATTAAAATTCAACCCAATCATTTCATAGATTTCATCATGTTAATAAACTCATCTTGATGAGAATTGATGATCCTAAGGCCTCTTTCACTACTAGTATACGAGTATTAATAAAATTCATTATAAAATTGTGGGTGCTAATTGATGCACTTATTTGGTTGAAACTCAACGGGTCTTCAGTAACAGTACACATTGAAAGGATTCATTTTTTTAGATAAGATGAATTGATGTAGTCTTTAATGTATAAAGAGTAAAAGTTGACGATTTGATTCTTATTTAATTATTTAATAAAAATGTATAATGACAACCTATTGTAATGGATCAGTATTCGATGGATCAAAGACAATATAGGTGATCCTTGGATAATCAATAGAGACTTTAATACCATTATGTGTTTCTGTGAGAAAATTGGAGCACCTCACTCAATTATTGATCTCCAATAACTCAATGAATTTATAGATAAGAATGAATTGTTAGAAACTAATCTAGTAGGTGAAAAATATCCCTGGTTTAGAAGATAACTAAATAGAATCGTGGCATGTAAATTGGATTGTGATTTTCAATAATGGTATGAGTTTGGAAGACTGTGACTCTATATCAATCATTAATCTTCAAAATATCAATTTATATTATCATCATATTCTTATTAGTATCATGAATAAGGTGCTGATACTTCTATTCTCATTCATATTTACTAAAGCATGTGTGGGGCTTCCTAAATTTGATATATGAATTTGTGATATATGAAGTATAATTTATTGTGTATATGAGGACTCTATGTGTCTTTTAATGATGAAAATTATAAAATTTTAAAAAAGGGCTACTGTAAAGATAAATTTAGAAAGTAGAACAATGATATATTCTATCAGTTAAACACTGTTTTGCATGTACATGAGGAATCCATAGAAGTATAATTCATCATAGATAGATCCCACGAAATTGACATTTCATTCATGTAGAATTATCTTCAATCATTGAAGGAAAATCTATAAAAAAGGCATTCCAATTCAATTGGATATAAGAGAGTGATAAAAATAAATAATTCTGTAACTCCTTGCAATGAGTTCTAAAATTAAGAGGACCTATTTAGTTTTTAAAATTGGATGAACAAATTCTGCAGATAATGGACAACATTTTAGAGGATATTATATCATATTACTATGATATTTTAAATTTTCTTGGAGTGGAGAGGGTGTTTAAGCATATTATTATTCAAAATATAGTGTTATCCATGGATAAATAAATTATTAAAAGTATCCATATTTAATGTAAAATTATTTATACTATTTGCATCATTAACACAAGTAGTGTTCCTTGCGTAGATGGGTTCTCTAATTTCAGTTTTTAAATATATTGGGATGTTGTTAACGGTGATGTGTTCAAACTGGTTTCATCATTTTTCACTTTCTTACCATTCTAAATCATTTTAATGCACGTTTTGTATCATTTATTAATAATTTATAAAATTCTTGTGATAATCATATCTTTAGGATGATTGAACTATTGAATTCATGTTTTATGGTTATTATAAAAAGTTCGTCTAATATTCTTGCTAATATCGAAAAAATGTTTAATACAATCAATTGCATTTCTGCAAAGAAATAGAATTAAATATGTTATTTGGACTACTACCAAATGTGTTAATAATCTTGTAAAAGCTATAAAGAGTAGAATCATGTCTATTAAGTGAGATATTTATAAGGATTATTTCAAAATGGATTGGAATTTCATTTATAATGTGTTACACCATTTTAGATTTTGCAGAAACATTCATAGTTGGGTTATATATTTATTAGGTACATCTCATATATCTATACTCAATGTTTATTATCCCAATGGGTGTTTCAAATTCTCATGAGTAGCATAGTCAGTTGATCCCCATCAAGAAATTCAATATTCAATTACTAACAATTATCTATGAATATTTCTCTTCTATATGGTCATTGATGGTAAAATTAGACCGATTCAAATTTCTAGATCCCTTGTTAGCCCTAAAAATTTATTTAAGTTGATGATATGATTCATTATCTATATCTTTGAAAATGGAATATTAAGTTTCCTAAAACCATGTTGAATCATTATAAATGCATTTCTAGTCAATTCATTCATTAGGAAAAGTCATTTATTTATGTTGGGAACATATTCCCACTTTTGATAAAAATAATTTATACTTTTTCTGAATTTTGAATTTATAAGGATCCATTCCATTTACTAATCATGGGGTTTTATTGATTTTGGGGAGGCCTAAATCCTATTAACTCACTTTTATCACTAATCAAATAAAAAACCATCATTTAACTGGGAAATGTATTTATATTTCTATGGAACATGGAATTTTTTTTAAATTAACAATTATTCCCATATTGGTTTATTTGTTCATTATATATATATGTCCTAATTGATTGGGTAGGAATTTTAAAATCTATATAAGAAATGTTATCTTGAGTTGGACCATATTGGAACATTAAATGGGAATAGTCTATTTAAGAATGGGATTCCAATGTATTGATAATGGAATATTAGAAATCAAGAATATAAATTATTTAAAGGATCTTATCATGGATTTGTTTACATATAATATAATTAATAATTCATGAAATGATCTAAGATTTATTAAAATAGATTCATGGGATGGATAAAGCAAGGAAATCATGCATGTTTGGACTATTTAATTTGGTGTTCTATTAAATCAACTTACCAAAATATTATGAAATTCTCATGATGGATTATTAAAAGAAAATCAACCCTCAAATTTTCAACTTATAAATAAACTAGTCATCCACTTTTTGAGGATTATAAACATTATGATTTGTTATCTAAATCTCAGATATCTATCAAATAATTCTACGAAAAAGCTCAACAACAAATTCTTATGTTTTTAAATGCATCATTAAAGACCAAATTTTTTTCAGATGCTTATATTCTAGTTTTGGAACCTTATTGAAATGAAATACTCACTAGATTTTTTTCTAAAATCATACATTAATTAGTACTTCTTTTCTGATGAATAATATTACATTCTTCGACAAATCATGGATATTACCTTCTCAATTTACTGATATTTTCTGATTATCCAATAAAATAATTCATACTTATTCTTTCCTGCAAATATTTGGTATTTAACTTTTCTACAGGTGTTCATTATGAAATAAAAAATGGGGGTATATGGATAAAATGTTCCTCATATTTGTACCACCTCATCACTATGGAATTAAGTATTTTATCTATTTGAGTTAATGTGGAATTTTTTGGGATCAATTTAATAATTTTTTCATATTATCAACAGAATCACCATACATTACCATATTTTAAATCACTTCATGGTGACTATGGTGAAGAATCTCTATAGTATTTATTTTGGATGAAACAATATGATTCATGAGAGAAATATAATTTATCTACATTTAGATATAGTGAAAATTATGTTTTCATTCATGGACTCAAACTCATTATTTCTATATTTATGCGACATTAGTGTTTGGGATTTCATGATTCTAATGATCCTTGGATTTTTTGGTAATTAAAATCCACCCACTATAACTATTTATGTGTTATAACAAGTTTCATTGTTCAATTGGATTAAAATTAATTTTGATGGTGCCTAAAAAGGATAACCCATTCCATTTGGATGTGGTATAATTTTATTTGAATTACAATAGATGGATTTATGGATGTTTCTTTTGATCATGAGGTATTTTTTCTTCACCTAATGAAAAAATATAGGGTGATCTCAATGTTATTATATTTGTAATGGAAGAAGTATGGGACAATTTCTGGTGGAATGTTACTCAACAAAAAAGTGAAATACATTACCTGCAGAACAACACATCTTCCATTGATACTCCCGGATCACTTGATAGAATGAAAGGAGTTCCTTCAGAGTAATAATTTCATCATTATGGATGTCTACCAAGAAGATAATATGGTGGGATATGGGTAGGAAAATAAATGACTATGAAGGGATCAGACATGGTTAGTTTAACTACCATTGAATATTGGTTCAAATTATGATATATATTTTTCAAAATCCCATAATTCATGATCATGTATCATATAAATTTTTTAGTATTAAATGACCTGGTTTTTGGGGATGTGGAACATAAAAATAAAAATATATTATTTTCAAATTTGACACTATTTTTTACATTAACATTAAGAATATTAAGATATGATAATATATTAAAAATACAGCTTTTTATAAAACCCTAATATGTCATATTCATCAATAAAATTCATGGATCATCTTAATTAATTAAAATTATATTGCTTGTAATATTATTAATTTCTATTCCTATATTTTTTCATTAATTTAATTATTACATCATCATTGGTGGGAATACTATTATGGTAATTATTACATAACTAAAAATTAAAAATTAAACACCGTGATGAAGATAAAACATTATATTTCAAAATTATATTTATGGTTGTACATATTCTATAGATAACCACACATTAAAATTTCATAGTAATTAAAAATTAGAGCATGCCATGTTTGAATTTTCATTAACTAAAATACTATAAGTGAATAAATTTCAACCAAGTGGGTCTAAGGGGTTAAAAATAAACCCCTAGAATATAATAGTCTAAATATACTCATCCAATAATACTAATGATTTTTTTTCATCAATTTGTTCTAATTATGTTAAAAAATGTAATATTATTATTGTTTCTTATAGTATCACAATAATAGAATCATTGAATCATAATAATATAATGTAATTGCCTTGTATATAATAATTTTAATTGATCAAAATCATAATAAAACCTTCAGCTCAACATAATCCAATATATTCATTTATTATGTATAATTTCTCATATTCATTTCTATATAACTTATTTAGTTTTTAAATTTTACATTTCTAGCCTTTTGTAATTATTTTTCAATAATTTCAATAATATTATTTTTTAGTAGTAAAAATTTAGAAACAATCAGAAAAAATAATAATCTATGAATGTTAATTAATATAAAATTAATTCAATGAATTTTTACCTCTCTCATAATATTTATATGGTGTCGATTTGCAATTCTTCAATGTTGTACAATTACTGCATCGGCACTGAAAATGGTTTTCGAATTTATCAAGAAATAATTTTTAATTTAGTTGTTCTAAATTATATTTATAAGATATTTTTATTATATTATCATCAATAACACTTTAAAAAAATTTATAATTTTTTAAATACAATATTTTTATGATATAATAGATGATACGACATATATTTAAAATAATACATTTTTTATTGAACATGAAAATATAAAATATTTCATAAAATTATACTAATTTCACAATAAATTAATTCTAACATGAAGAATTTAATAATGAAATTAATTTTTTTAAATAAATTTTCAAAAAATGTCCAAGATTAATTTGAATAATTTTTTTATAGATAGAAAGAAATATTTTTTGAAGAAAACATAAATTTGATGAAAAAATTGACATTTCCAAAATTTGATTTTTTTACTAAAAATTAATAATAAATTTTTATTGAATATGGAAATCATATATATTCCATAATATAGTTATTAGTATTCACACAATCCAATTTAATAGATATGTTATAATAGTCATGTCAAAATAATAATAATTAATAGTATGTCACGGTTCATTTATGTATGGTATTTGATGCACTAAATGATATTAATTTAATTTAATGTATTATAAAATATGATGATTTTACACCTCATTTGATGGAAATAATCCTTAGGATCTAGTAATATAACAGATAATATGGTGATAAGGAATCTGGGTTGAAACTACTGAACCCATCATTTCACTAGAAGTTATATCCAACGTAATAGAAACAACCATTCGTGGAATTCCTATGAACACCTCATCATTGAAGACCACGAGAATAAAGGCATGAACCCATTTTTGGTCTACCCAACTAGAATTATCAATGAAACACTACATAGTTCATCAAAAATCTTCCATAGGGGTTTCCCTCACATAGGATGTCTTTTATATGGTTAAGACTCCCTGAACATATTACATAGAGAAGATATTTCACGAATCACAAGAATAAAATATATTTAATTTTAAAACCACTAGCACATCAATTAATGAACCCTCAAATTAATAATCCATATTTACATGTTATAGAATAAGAATCTCTCAATGTATGCCAATGAAAATAATTAACCCATGGGGTCATAGGACATAATAGGAAAAAATGAATAGATAGGGATTGAGGAGGGTCTCACGCATTTAAAATAATATATTTTTATAAAATTATAACCATTATTACTCAAATGGGATTTAGAGGATGATCTATTTTCTCAAAATTTTATAATAATGTTTCAAATCATAGTTTAAAATATAATTTCAGAGCATATATTGAATACAAAATAGAAACCCCACAAAAAATCAATATTTATTTAATCTACAGAAAGAGTAATTTTCAAATGAAACTATTAAATTAAATTTATTAATATATATCTTTCCATAAATATTATTTTTCATATAAATAAACTACATTCAAAGAAACTGGTTGATGCCACATGCCCATTTCACAATACACCTATTTCAATTTTAATGACATTTTTTAAATCAGAATGAGACTTGAAACCACAAACCCATTTCAATGAATTTCCACCCCAATATTTTTATAAAATATTCCTCCAAAAAATATTAAATATAATTTCCAACAAGGTATATACATTAAATATATTGGTACAAATTTTACAACCCTTTATAAAAACTGAATTTTTGTTTAAAATAACACATAGCTAGTGACTTAATATTATGCCAAATCTATAAATTAATTTAAAATCAATTAAAACCAATATGGGAATAACCTTTACAAATAACAAGCTAATAAAAAATTGAAAACCCAGAAATAATTTCAAATTTTCCACTTGGGATGTTTTACTAGAAAATTTTATTTTTCCCTAGCCCATGATATGAATGAAATAAAATCAAATGCTTAAAAATTTGTCTAAAAGAGTACAATATTTTTTAAATTTAGAAAAAATGAAATTTAAAACTCATATAAAATTTATAAATTCAAACAAAAGCAATTTGTAAATAAAAAACCTTCAATATATATATTTTGAGACAAAATTAGTTTAAATGAAACAAAATCAACAACAGATTCCCCAACACTTATTAAGGGACCCACATGATCCCTAGAAACCAATAGATCATAAAAAATCAAACATCCTAAAACACATAGGGTTTTTTATAACTCAAATCTAGATGTGGTAGAATTAAATAAATGGAAATATGTAAAATATGTGAATGAGGAGTCCTCACCATGAGGAATCAACCATGACTCCCATGGAAATTTACGTGAATCATGTTACAAGATAGAGTGGAGGAAGGAGAAGTGTATTACATAGTGAGCAAAGTATGGTAGGTGCACTATGAGGAGATTCTGGAAAATTTAATAATAATAATGAATATAGTTTAATGTTTAATTTTTGGATTAATTAAAAAACATTTATGAGAAAACTAAAAAGTTTTCCAAACCACAGGAATGTCAAACTACCCAACATAGACTATATAAACCTCATCACATTATTATCCCTATGATCCCCCATGGTCTAAAATAACCTTCACTAACCATACCAAAGCTATGTACTCCATTAAAAATACCTAATAAATGGTTCCCACGTGGTTACTCTCAACTATACACAATATTCACAATGTAACAAAAAACACCACAACTTTTAATGCCATTAGAACATGACTTCTTAAATTTTCAATCGATCCAAATTAAATAAAACATAAAATAAAATATATAATTATAGGATACTTTCACACTTATGACAATATAAAAAATAACATTTATATGATTTGAGAAATGATTTAATGGTGAAAATTATTGAAAAAATCATTTTATAACATTTCTAGGATGAATAAAATTTCTCATCATCATGTTTGTTATTAATAAAAAATAATCCTAAATATGTATTCAAATATTTCCAAAGAATATTTTATTTCATATAATTATTAGATATTTTACTATTTAAGGGGATTAAATGGACAATGTAACCTCTCTCAATTTTTTTAGGAAACAAGAAAAATCATTAATATATGTGTTCAGAAGGATATTTAATAGTTTATATAAAAGAAATGAATGATTCTCACTGTTTTAGTCATGTTATGGTCCATGTACATTATTTTTGATGATGCTAGAACCTACTATAATACTTGATGATGGGTGAACCCGATATATCACTATAAAGAATTGGGTAATGTGACGATGTTACATAAATATATGTTAATACTATGAGAATATCGAAATTTAAGAGGTAGGTTATTCCATCTATAATGGAAAATGTGTGGATTCTATGAAGATGATGTCCCAAAGATCCTATATGGTTTTAAATGGATTAAAAACATTTAATGGAAATATTTTTATTTTAGAAGTTGTGAAAATGAGCTTATAATTTTTTCATGTTTATGACCATTTAAAGGGAGAAATGATTGTTTTGAAGATTTTTTTTTCATTGCATATGATGTATTCAAAGTAACCTTCATGATTAAATTTTTTACTGTTATTATAATTATTGAAATGGTTTACAATGGAAAAAATTAAAAAATATTGATTCCCTGATTATGAAAATTATTATTTTACCTCAATGATTACTATGTAGTGAGTGGCATTTTTATAGATTTAATTATTTTTAAAACGCACTAATACATTCAAAATTATTTATGTCAACCACTATGTTTTTTATTCTTAACCAACACTTCCAAATTGATTTTTATAGGGCTCAATTATGAGTAGGAACCCATTTTACAACTATATCAATGTATATTAATATGGCCTTGAATGACTCAAATATATAATATATAATATGTTTAATGTATGATGGGTAAATTCAAAAATGGATAAGAGTGGTAGGAATTTTATATATAATTATTTTTCCAGATTACTAAAAAATATAAACCTAAAACGTCTTGAGATTTTATGTGACATAGTATTTTTAATTATTTATTTATTTAGGGATTTCATTTTTTTTAAATAACATTGTTTTTTATCAATTACTTCATGTAATGATATATATTGTTGCATTAGATATGAGAGTGTGGATATAGAGACATTCATGGTGATATCAGAGCAATAAGTTTTTTATAATTTGAGGATAGAATTTTATTATAAGAGGATATCATAAAAATTATTCTATTAAAAATATAGGGTAATAGTATTTGATATACTCATACTAACCACTATGTATTTACTAAATATATGAATCTAGAATGAACAAATTTAAAATAGGTATAAAGGGAAAAGATAGAAAATAATCTAGAAAGAAGAAGGATAATTTTTTATGATATTTTATGATAATATATTTCAATATATAATTTACATAATTTACATGGGTGAGATTACTAAAAATCCAATTAAGATAAAATGGAGTTTCAGGTAAGTTAATGTGATAAATACTATACTAGAAAAAAGATTCCAAATCCTATTTTTCAGAAATGTTTGAAGAAGAAACTGATGGATTATATCATATGAAAATGAAGATGTTACAATCATTAGGTGCATGTGAATTTTTAAAGATGATATCCAAGGTGTAATACTCAATATTAGTATTAATGTGACCATATAGATAATGTTATTTTAATGAATAATACAATTATTGTCGAATACATTGAAACATAAAATAATATGTGAAAGGTATGAACTATTAAAATATTATTTATAATTTGTAACTTAAGAAACATGATTAAGAATATTTTCATCAATCATATGGAATGGTTTATTTTTTATATTATAGCAAATATCTATTAAGGAATAAGATGACAATTCATGATTAGTGTTTCATACAGGATGATGACTAATTAATATGATAATGTATCGGTTTTTCCACATACGATGTAGTGGTATATATAAATGATATTACAACATATAAAAAAACTTATGAAGAGAATTTCACATCAATGAATTATTTTTTTTAGTTTTTTCATTAATATATTTACGAAATATATTTATTGGCATCAATAAAATTAAATGTTTAATTTTTAAATATATTTATTTTAAATAAATACAATGAAGTATTGATAAGTGTCTGTTTTGATATTTAATTCAATGATTAGTTAATTTATACAATGATTTAATCAACCTTGTGAATATTCATTGAGATAACCTTGGGGATCAGAAGTGAATTTTGAAAAAGATGACAAAATAATTTTGGGATGATGCTTTCTATATTGAGTATTAATAAATTATTGATGTATGTGTAACCATGAGGTTTATTTAATTCCATTAGTTTTATTTATTATATATGTTGAAATGTAATGATATCCTTTAGGGTTCATAAATTAATTAATTTTTATGTAATGATGGTCACTTGTGATATAGTAGATTATTTATTTTGAGAACATAAGATACATGTTATTGTTTATTTTTTACTTTATTATTGGTTTGATTACAATTTGAGACATGATATTTTATTTGAAATTTAACAAATAATTCTAATTACAGTTTATGTCAGCTACAATGTTTATTATATCATAGGGGATGGTTCCAATTACATAATTAATGTAGAGTATTTTATATAAGAATATATTACTCAATTGTGGTCTCATATCAAAATAATTAATATTTATATGGGAATGTTATATTTTGTAGAATATATTATTCTTATATATAATAAATTTTTATATGAAAATATGAATGGTTACTATTTTTTGGTTATAATGTTTATGTTCTTTTTAGAAGAATATGTGATCACATATTTTGGATTTTATGGTACAAATTTTATCAGTTAAATTTTAAAGAGTTCTATTTATTTGGGGAAATAGTTAAGTTGAAAATGTGATGTGATTATTTTTATATAGGTATTTTTTATTAATTTATTCCCTCTTCATATAATGGTTTATTCATTCATAGACTAACAATGTCGTTTTTATTAATCAGATAATATCCCAAGGAATTACTTTACATCATCTTTTCATTTTCATATCCTACTAGAAGATTAATTTACCAATTTCAAAAAGAACACGACTTGTAAATTCTTCATAGAATTATTAATATGTGTATAAAGATGGAATCACATAAGTCCAATAGATGGAATTCTGCAAATTATATTAGAATAAATAATTTCTGTATATTATGTCATTTTATTTTGCATTATGGGGAATAAATTCACTCAAATATAGAACGAAGATTATAAAATATTGGAGTAATATAAGATAAACATCCCATATCTATCAAATTATATTGTTACAAACATGTTCCCAATAAGATTCATTTAAATGTTTTTTTGTTAAATGGGCACTTTAGAAATGATACTTTTCATATTCTTAATATATAAAAAATTAGATATTGATAAATAACGATATTATAAGTATAAAAACATATTCTAAATGAATGAAATTAAAATTTTGAGGAATGATTACCTTTATAGAGTGGATAATAACACACCATCAGAATATACATTCAAATAATAATATCTTTGATAAATTTTCATATATACAACTCCATGTTTAAAATAAACAATTATATATTATTTATAATTTAATGTTATGACATAACCATTTAATTAGGGATCAAGAATAAGAGTAATTGATTTATTAATAATATATAGAATGGTCTTACATGCTAAATATTTACATAAAATATCATATGAAATAGTCACGAGATTATAAAAAGACCATTTAATGTTATAGTGAATATTTTTCATGGAATAGTGTTTTATAGAATATTGTGTAAAAAATATTTTTATCACTACTTAAATATAATTTTAATTAAATATATTTACACTTTATCTTAAAAATTAGTATTAATTCAATATATTATTATAAATTGGTAAATCTTTATGATAAAATCATATTGAGGTAAACGAATTCTTTTTTAGAAAAATATTCTATGTATGTATTGTATATTTTTAATAGATTAAATTATTCATTATAGGTTATTTATTTAGATATAATGTGTATATTATATATTAATTATATAAATTATCATTCATTGTTTTTTGAGAAATAAATTTGAATAAATGTTGCTTTATGTTTGAAAAGTAATATTTATTAAAAATAGTTTTCACCATTTTGGGATTATTTATAAATAATTTATTTCATTTTGAAATATTAATACAATTAATTTCAATTGTTTTTTGATTCATTATGTACAAATTATATTGTGGTAAAATATCGATATATTCCTGAAAATATTGATTTTTTGGAGAATAATGAAAAACAATCAATTATAAAATATTAAACATTTACGATTTCATTATGATATTATAATTAATTGAAAATATATAAAATATATTTAGAGATTCAAAAATTTAGGGAGTAATTTAGTGCATCCAAAATTTAAATTTTGTATTTATAAATCTATACTTATATTTTTGGAACATAATTTTATGTTTATCCAATTTCAATACTATTTGTCTTTCTGGTCATTTGATAGATATCTTGGAATGTGTAATTCAATTTTTTCATAGTTATAATATCACCATTACAATAATTATGTTATTAAAAATAATTTTACTATTTTATAAAAAACCACACTAAAGAGTATTTAGCCTATATTAATATAAAATCATTTTTAGAGATAAAAGTAAATTTTTATTAAAAAAATTACGTGCTAATATTAAAATTATTATTTTTAGTATGAAAAATGATTAATGAAAATAGGATTTCATATTTGGAATTATGGGGATAAAATAGGGTTATATTATCATTTTATTTTTTAATCATAGTTATAATTTACCCTGGAAAAAATTTGATACCTATGGAAAGTTTAAAAATGTATAACAGTGTCTTAAACTATACAATTAGTGAATAAATGTCATAAAAAATTATCCTTTAGTTTTTTATGATTATTTTTGTAGAGATAAATTTTTATTTTTGAAATTATAATAATTTGGATCAACTTTAATAGAGAAATAAATATATTATATGATAATATTTCATGTTTTTACATGGTTTCTTCCCACCTCACTCAAAAAGGGGAACCTTTTTTCAAACATTCTTTAAATTCATGTGCCGTTTTTCTATACCAATATAAACTTATCAACCTTAAAAAAATTCAACTTGATGAAGAGGCTCATGTGTCACTAAAATTACATCCAATAAAGAGAAATGTGTAATAAAAAAAATGTTTTCCAATGAAGAGGTATATTTCATGATCATGTTTTTTGATTTTATATATTCTCCTACATAATTTAAACTAGTTATAAAAATTTTGATATCATAAAATGCAGGTCATAAATATATAAAATATAATTATTTTGAAAACACAATCCATATTCAGCTCATGTTCTATTAAATGGGAAAAACGATTTTCTCATTTGGATGGGTTGAATACCACATCTAAGAAGAGATGTGTTTTTTCCACTATATCCTCTAATTACCTGTTTTTAATGGAATTAATATATATATATATATATATATATATTAATTTTCAAATTTTTATAATTCCAAAAATTTTAAATATCATTTATTTTTTTACCCATCCATCTGTTGGAAAAAATAAATTTCATAATTGCATACATAAAGACCACCATCTCCAGGAATCGATGTATTTCATTTTTCAATACCTCGTCACATTTCTAGTCACATGAAATGATATAATAAATTGGTTTTATATTTTTAATATTATCATTATTTTGGAATGAAAAACTCTTATTCACTTTATTGCATTTCAGTCTTTTAGAAAATTGAAGCACTGATCCTTTATAAATACATACTACAACATTAATAAAACGATTAATCTCATTTTTCATTACTACCTCACATGAAAGGTAATAATAAAAAATTTTATTAATTAATATGATACACATATTATTATTAGGAGTCCTTTAATGTTTTATTATTAGTATCCAATCACTATAGATTCATCTTCTAAAGAGATGTCTTTTTATGAAGATAATCCCACAAATAAGAATAAATTTTTTTTCTCTTTTCTTGATGAAGGTGATATAGCTCAGATATTTAAAAGGGATTCAACTATTAATTTTATTGTATGGAAATATAAAATATCCAAAACAATTGAACTTTTTTATCACTCAATTATTAAACATGAGGTTCTCATTAACTGTTGGAAACCATAGAAATTTTTTTATTTGGTGAAAAAACTGTCACCAATTTGGGGATTTTTAAAATGGAAATGTATTCTAATGTGGTGTAAATTTATTAAATTTTTTTAAAATTTATAATTGATGAATATAGAATGGAAATTTAGTTGATTTATTTGTAGACAAGTGCTATAAGGATCTTGAAATGGAACTTGAGATTCAATCCCATTAAGAACCAGAAATCCATATACCATGTACATGATATATTTTACAGCATTTATTGGATCTATTATCACCTTATGGTTCTATTATATTTGTCTTCTTTGATTGGATTTAAAATTAAATTTTATTGAAATATGGATCATTTTATATTCATGTATTTTTTGGGACTTATTACATGATTATTTTTTCTTAATTCTATTTATGTAGGGGGTCTCTTATTTGAGAATTAACATGGGAACATTCATATTGATTATGATAATATTCCTTATTTTTCCTGAATTGAAATTTTTTATATTATGGATTCTTTTTTAAAGTCCATAACCCATAAACATGTACTTATTAACGGTCATGTTTCCTCAATTTTTATCAAATGATTACATAATATGAAAAACACGATGGTGATTATTTAAATCCCTTTACAATTGATGAGAATATGAAGGAATATGGGATGTTACATGTTTATGTTGTAGAAAATTTGGATGATAATTCATTATATTAGTATAGTCAATCTAGACTAGGAAATTCTTTGAAAGGAAAGAACACATCATTAAGGAAGAGGCAAATTCTATTTGAATCATAATGGAATAATAAATCTATGGATTTTATATTATCCTTTAGGGATATTTAGAATACATGTGATAAATATCTACCTAATTAAGTTCATCTATATTAGTATAATACTATTCAAGATATAGAACTATTGTTAGATTAAGGGATGCATGTTTCTACATCTCTAGTTCATTATGAAGCTAGGCTTCAACATGTAACTTGGTTGGTCACATATAAGAGAATCATATAACTGAGTTCAAACAAGATATTATGTAATCCTAAAATTCCTCAAGAATTACCAACAATTTCATTGATATTTATTTGGATAATGATGACATGAATATTATTATAACGTATTATTACAAATATAAACCAATCATAGGGAATAATATTTTTTAAATATGAGTTCCTAAAACTACTTGGAAGATTTAGAATGTTTTTCACTCCAACATTTCTAACCCTATGAGTAATGTCTTTTATGGGTTTTATTATAATAATAATTACCATGATAATGGTAGCTTTTAAATTTTTAATTTCATGTTATTTGTTTCCATTCTCATATTTTTTTGAGGGAAGAGATGATAAGTATGACCCCAACCATTTTTATCCTTTTTGTTATCTTCAGTTTATTTTATTTTAATAATATGGAAATTTAACCCTATCCATTAGTGTACTATCAATGTTCCATAACACATTCTTAAAAAATGATTCTTTATAATATGTTACTGTTTATGTTAGTTTTAACACATTCATGAACATTGATATAATATTTAGGTCGTGATGGATTTAAGAAATTTATATAAGCTAATGTGATAAAAAATTATTTCTTATGTTCTCATGGTTATAGTATAATATAATATATTTAAATATTTTTTCATAAAATATCTTCATTCTATGAAATTGAACAATCCAAATATTTAATGTTTCAATACTTACATAAAAATAATTGAAAAATGATACATTAAATATCCTTGGGAATTTAAAATAAATTTAAAAAAAATTATTTCTGTATCATTATGTATGTGATGATACATTGTCCATGGTATAAATTTTAACACCTCATGATTTCATTGTATGTTATTTATTCAACGTAATTCAATAACTTGCGCTACACACAACACTGAGTTCAAGCGCACCAGGACATACCAAACTAGTCGTTAAAAAGTGGTTATGAATAATTTACCTGAATTTTGAATATTATATACTCATAATTTTAGAATTAATATTATATGTTTTTTAGATATTATATAAGAACAAATTAGTTTCTTCAGATAAATGAATTATTTCTAAAAAATGCAACTTTACAACCTTTTAATGGTGAACATATTTTAAAACTAACATTTGAAACTAATATATATTCAATTTAATAGAATTAAATTCATCTTTTTATGTGGCACATAAAAATTTAGTTTTGATAACTTTTTGGAAATTTTCCATTAACTTTCAATTTTTGATTAATATAGAAACAAATACTAAATTTTAATTGAAAACAACTTTTTTAACATAAATAATTTATAGTGTTAAATTATACATTTGAGTGGATTTAAAGTATAATTAGATTATATTTTTACTATTTAATCCAATGTTGGTCATTGCAAATAATTTTAATTTCAATTGGAATATAAACAAGTGTCAATCATTTAATAGTTATTATTTCATAAAAATGAGATTTTTGGTTTTGAGAGTGGGAATAAATTTAAATTTAATAAATGAAATATATATGTTTTGAATTATGTAAAATAGGCTTCATTTTTGAAATCTGAATTTAAAAATTATCTTACGGTGAAATTTTGGCATTTTTTCTGAAAACATTAAATTTTTTACGAATAGTGAAAAACACTACGTTATTGGTTAATACTGAATTTTTATTTAAATAATTATTTATTTTATTTAATTTTTCAGGTCAAAATAGATTCACAATACCTATATATGTTCAATTTAATTTATTGGAGTCAATTTATAATAATATTTTATATATATAATTTAATCGAACTTTTTACCCACCTCTTAGGAGAATTTGAAAATTTATAAAAAACTTATTTCTACTGCTTCTATAATCTGAATTACAAAAATCCAAGAAACACGATTCATATCAGTATATAAAATGATGTTCAATAAGACGAAATTTTTTTTATGAATAGTAAGTTTTTACTTTTATTTTCCACAGTTAATATTAAATAGAGTATTTCTATGTAAAAATGATATTATAATTACCCTAACACATGTCCTAATTCTATTGAATGATTGAAAATAAAATTTTTATTTCCAAGCACTTTTAGGAAAAGTGAGAACCGAACGTCCCTTAACAGCAACCAGTACCCGACTTGAAACATTCAAAAAAGGGAATATGCAGGACAACCACAAACCAACCTGCTCACCATGAGAATACGTGTCATAATACTCGTAATCATCTCTGCATCCCACACAAGATCCCCCTTCTACTGTAGACATAGCCAATTCCCACTCAGAGGTCGATTTATGTTGCCTCAAGAAGTAGTTACATTTCTTAATGCTCCCCGTCTAGTCCAGTAAAGGCTGCACTAGGCAAGGTTATTTGAGCAAGATGAATTTGATGAAGGCAAAAATTAAACATTTTTCCTTCTTAAGGGATGGTCTATTACACATCTGTCATAGAAGGTAAGAGTAGTCTTTCTTTGTTTGTCTTCTTGGTGTAGTAGATATAGGTTATGCGCACTCAGTCATCCTACCAGTCCCTTTCTGAAACATGTCACTTAATGACAGGAAAGTTGCACCAATCATATTTTCCTATTTCTATTTGAAAAGGTTATTTTGAAAAAAAAAATCTTTATGAATAAAATATTATCCTTTAGGTCCACTTCAATTAGAGAGGACATTTATAATTATTTTATTTAAAGAAGAGTTAAAAGTGTGAAATTCTATGTTTAATAACTAATCCATTTTTAATATAGGGTTATAAATATGATAAATTTGACTATAAATATAAATTAGAAAGATAAAAAGATTTCCTACATAATGGTATATTATTTATGCTTTTTAGAGCTTAAATAATTAAATTTAGTCATTACAAAATGATGATGTAGTAATTACCTTATTGATGAAAGTATGCAATAATTAATTTTATAAATATCCAAATAAATTAAATTTTAGACTTTTAATGAATTTTACTAATTAATTAGGTTAATATGACATGTTAGGGTTTATTAAATGATTTTTTTTGTAATAATAATGTTGTTATATATTTATCAAAACCAAAATACCAAATAGTTTCAAAATTGACATAAAAGAATTTTTGAATCATATTTTATAATTTGAATTGAAATTCTATTTGTAAAAATCTGAGGATTGACAATCGGGCTTAAATATTATTATATTTGTCATTAATGTCCACTTGAGTTTCTCTTGGATGTTTATAGTAAGTTTATTAACTATATTTTGTAAGAATACACGAAGACATGGTAAAAGTGAAATTATTTAGCTTAGAATTAAATCTAAACGATAAGGTTAAAATGGTAACCTATCCTTGTCTAAAACCAATTGGATGAGAGTATTTCGACCCATACCCACTTTATCTTTGAAATAAATCAATTTGGAGCCAATATAAACCGAATATGATTTTATTATAAAATAATATTTCAATTATTTCCTATGGTCCCCCTCACCCCTCTAATAATAGGGCACTCCCTCTTATCTCAAATTCACACCTTAAAAGCCATTTGGTTCGGCCAAAACCTGCCAAAATATACTTTAAACTCTCTGACCTTCATCATAGATGCCATAATTTGTTATAAAATCTTTCATAAGGAGGCCTTATGATCCAATCAAAAGGAAGAACCCAAAAAGTGGTAAATAGTTCATCACCTATTTCATGATCTTTTCTTCCTCCCCTTCTTCTGTCCTTGTAGTTTCTATTTTAAAATAATAAATCTATTATCTTCTATATACATTGATGTTATTATAAATATGTTACAACTATATTAATTAATTTATCCATCCTATGAATGACATGTCACCATACGTGCATACGTACAGCTTCCCGTCTCCAAGTTGTGGTGTTGTTGTTATTCAATATATTATTATATTGGATGGGTATAATAATGATGTACAACTGATTTAAATAATAAATATAACATGTTAATTATTCTATATATATGATATACCATCAATTAATATATGATTTTAATATCATATGAATGATATTTTCACTCCTGTGTACGTACGGATTACCGTCTCCACCAAGTGATGAGATTCATTTCCATGTTCACCATTCAACGATGATTAAAAATATATATTATTAATAAGTATGTAATATATGAAATAATAATGTTACTAGAGATATATATATATGTATGTATGTATTTATTTACTTACATATATCTTATTCACTTACTTCCATTCAATACTTTGTGGAAACGACAACCACATTTATTCGAACGTACGACCTACCATCTCGATAAACGGTTCCTTCCATTTCATATATAAATCTATAAAAAATATTTATATTATAAATATATACGATATATAAATAATTTTTTATATTCTAGAATCATTTAAATAATGATATGAGTGATACGATTAAAAATAACAAGTTAAAACAAATACGATAAAGAAAGTGATTATTACCCAAAATGTTAATTTATCAGGGAAATAATTATTAAATAGGTAGTATAAAGTAATAAATGAATCATTAATGACATAATAAATATGAATATATTTCTGGTATAATTTAATAACATACTTTTTTCATTATACAGGAGGTTAAACATACCCTCGACCAAAGTAAATTCCAAAGTAAGGGTTAATTTCAAAATCTCTTTATTATCCGAGGATGTTTTTATGTAAGTATATACTGGGACATATTTATTATCCATGTCTATGTTTCATAAAAGATTTTTAAAAGGGATTTTTCATACAGGACTTTTTTACTAAAACAACATTTTAAATGTTTTAAATATTTATTCTTCAAAATTAATCTCATTAATGTCGATGTTTTCAAAATGGGTTTGAAGGATTTATTTATATTGACATGAATGTTTTTAAAAAAATAGTTCATTCGGAATTTTCAAAGTTGTATGGGACAATATGATTAAAAAATTACTTTAAATTTCTTCCTTTCTAAATTGTGTGACTGTTAAATGTTTTCCTGTAAAGGGATATTTATCACAACGACCTTTACAAATCATTTTCATCTATATCAACATCCTTATATTTATTTGAAACTTGTTTGAAGTTGATTTATTATGAAACAAATCTTCCATACTTTATTGATGTATTTGCGATATTTTTGACTGTGGATGTGTTATTTTTGTACCATTCATGGTTTATAGATAATGTATTGACATTTCGTATGCTAGATTATATACAAATTTTTACGCTATGTTTAATTATTTTATTAAGATTAATGTATTGGAATATTATATTCCAGGTTAGGGACCAGTACAAGTAAGCCCTCCGAGTTGGGGTATGGTTACAGCAGACCCTCCAGGTTGGAATTCAGTTATAGTAGGTCTCCAGGTTTGAGTCCAGTTACAGAGGATCTCCGGTTTGGATTCGTGTTACAGTGGCTCTCCAGGATAGAGCCCAGTTACATAGGCACTCCAGGTTGGGGTCTGGTTATAGATAGATCATAGGTCATGGCACGAGGCCTTGACACAGAAAATTATGTCTGGTACTATACATCCCCTCATTATGAAATTAGTTATTAAATTTGATTATTCGACTAGTAGAATATCCATGTGAATGTTTATATGGTAATGTTTGGTTTATTTTTTCCATATTATATTCAAATTTATGTTTAAAATGGCTGTGGTTTTTATTACACATTATGCCTTAAAATATTATAACTTCCACTAAATTATTTACCATTAATGAGTATCTGAGCTCACCCCTTTCTATGTTTTATTTTTCCCATCATGAAAAGTATTATATTATGACTGACCTGTTGGGATATTCTATGGTATTTGAGTGTGGCCTATGGGGACTTTGTTGTGGTATTTTTTCATTTTATAATGTAATGTAAAACTTGTTAATGTATTTAGTATTTTCAGGGCTATAATAATAATTAGTCTTTCTAGACTAGGTCTTTTGTGATCATGCCAATGTTATGTAATAATGCACCAACTCTAGGTAACAAGGGTCGGGGTGTTACAAATGGTATCATAGAATTTTTAGAAATAATATTGGAAACTAGATTTAGATAAACTATGAATAGAGAAAATTATCTTAAGATAGACTTTGAGGATTAGTATAGAGAAACATTCTATAATTTTGGTAATATTTAGATTTTGTGAGTTTTCCAAGTAAATACATCCTTGTCCTAATACGATCAGGTAGGGGCAGCTCTGGCATAGATGAACCTAGGGGTAAAACCTGATATAACCCTTTGAGATACACTCGAACGAGAACAGGTGCAAGACAATGGGCCTTGCTGCACTCTAGGTTACAACACTCTCAGGAGATATGCATAGGATAATTCTCATTTTCATTAAAAATTATTATAAAGGATTAATGAGTATATACCTCCTCAAAGAAAATATTTTTATTCATACAAATTGTATCCATAAAGTGTCCAATTTATGTTAGGAATTTTTCAATTTTGGAACTATTCATTGTGACTCATATACTGACCTAGTGTATTCCATTGTATAGAAATGGTGCCCATTAGACGGAATGAGAACTCCTACAATATGTTTGATCCAAATAGTACAAATGATAATATAAATCATGGTATTAATCCTACATTAAGAAGGAAAATAATATCCCATGTATTCCAAACATATGATGAAATAATATCATGTGTTAATAATATATGTAAAGTATTATCATAGAATTATGGCTATGAAGGGAAGAAAGGGAAGAAAAGGATGGTAGAGAAAAAGTTGGATATAGGGAAGAGGGAAAGATGGATTATCCCATCTGTGAAAAATGTTGAAATAATATCCATGGTAAATTCATGAAGGAAATGTGAGTTCATTATAATTGTGGAGAAAAAGGACACCAAATATGTGATTTCAAGGGTACAAAAAAGGTTTCAAATGTAAAATGCTTTATCTATGAGGCTTTGGGACACTACGCCAATCAATGACCATGTCATCATAGTATAATGAAAATGACGCTATTAGATAAAAATGAAGTTATCATACTACCTAAGTTGACGAAGAAAGACTAGTGTTCTTATGTTGTTAACATAGAATTATTTCTTTTGAATTTTGTATAAAACATATTCTGGTTATATGAATTATGGAGATAAATTAGGATTGTACTACAATACTATTTTATTTAGGATTAGATATTTTATGGTTCTAAGAAAAGTAACATAATAGTAAGATACACTTTTTAAAAAATAAATGGTTGAAGGAAGGGTAATCCTTAATATGGTCCTGATAATGAGGTAGTGATTTTGGAATAAGAGATGGTTTATTTAGATAAATTATATTTGATATTCTTTACTTCCTTGGAACTAATTAATAGTTTATTTATTTCATCATAGTTGTAATATTGAATTGTTTTGAATATAAGGAATATATATAGTAGTCTATAATGAATAAGGATGAATGAATGTAATCAATAAGGTTTTATGGTAATTCAGGGAGTTACCATGTTCTAAAATAATACATGATGAAGGTGTTCACATGTTATTATGTGGAAAAAAGGATCTTCATTGTGTTGAACTTCCTTATAAATTTTGGACTGTGAGTCTCAGTAGAAGTATTTTGGATAAGTCAAAAGGTTTTAATTGATTAGGTTTGAAATTGGATACTATTGATAAGGTTATTTTTGAATTGTTATAAAAATGAAAACCCAGAGGTCGGGAAACAACCAGTCGTGTCCGAAAAGGCCTTTCGACTTGAACCCGCACCCGAAGGGAGAAAAGGGTGGATCACTTACCACTGGCCTACATGATTTACTGGTTTGTATTATGTATATTTTTCTA
Source organism: Viscum album (assembly GCA_963277665.1). Taxonomy (NCBI): domain Eukaryota; kingdom Viridiplantae; phylum Streptophyta; class Magnoliopsida; order Santalales; family Viscaceae; genus Viscum; species Viscum album. The sequence goes on from CAUJRU010001170.1 coordinate 151,435, forward strand.
AAATTGTCTTAAAAATAATATAAAATTCATTTTTTAACTCAATACGATTAGGTTAAATATTATATTTTTTAATTATATTATCTTTTGCAGTGAATGATGAGTTTGTCATAGGAATTAGTTGAATGAAGAAATAATACTTGTCAAGTATATATTTATTTATTTATTTCATATTATTATATGAATAAATTAATACTTAAAAATTATGGAAGGGATCTTAAATCCTGAAATGTGTTATCCTTATACCATATGTTTTTTTGAACTGTTGATATTTTACATCATTTTAGATTGATGGAATTGAGGCCCACAATTTTAAAATATTTTGTGGTTGATGACCTAAATAACTTCCTATATATATTGACCTTTTCACTCCAATAAATATTCTATAATTGACACAAATGATATCCTAATAGAGATCATAATTGGGTGGTGACTTATTCATTTCCCTTTACCTATTAGAAAGACTAAATTTATTAACCCAATTTACAATGTGGGTTTTCCACAAAGGTATTTTTATATTTTTAACCATATATTTTCAAAGAAAAATTCAAATTTAGAGGACACAATTTATTGAAGTAGGGATGAATGTAACACCCCATGATTTAATAGTACTTTATTTCATCAAAGTAATTCGATAACTTGTGTTACATGCGACACCTAGTTCAAGAGCAACACGACTTACCAAACTAGCCGTTCAAAAGAGGTTATGAATAATGTTAACTGAATTTTGAATTTTACATATTCCTTATAATTTTAGAATCCATATTACATGTTTATTGATATAATATAAGATGAAATTCATTTCATCAGATAAATGAATTATTTTTCAAAAAAAATGCAATTTTACCACCTTTTTATAGAGAATCCATTTTCAAACTAATATTAGACACATATATATTCAATTTCTTGATACTAAATTCTTCTTTATAAGCGGGACATAAAAATTAAGTTTGGAAAACCTTTTGGAACTTTTCCGATAACATTCAATTTTTGATGAATAGTGAAAAAATAAGTTTTTTTAAGTAAATACATGTTCTTTAATAGAAATAATTTATATTGATAAATTATACATTTTAGTGGTTATAAATATTATTATATTATATTTTTACAATTTAACCCAGTGTTGGTCATTTGAAATTATTTCACTTTGAAATTGAAAATAAACAAGTGTCAATCTTTTGATAGTTATTATTTCTTTAAAACACACTTTTTGGTTTTGATAATGAGAATTAGTTTTAAATAAATAAATAAAACTTATATGTTATGAATTTTGTAAAATAGAATTTATTTCTGACTTCAGAATAACAAAATTACCTTAGGGTGAATTATTTTTATTTTTCAGAAAACATTCAATTTTTGATGAATAGTCAAAAACACTACATTATTGGACAAAACTAACTTTTTATTTAAATAATTAATTATTTTATTTAAATTTATATTATGTAAAAATAGATACATAATACCTATATAAGTTCAATGTAATAAATTGGAGTCATTTTATAATATGCGTAGATATACAAAAGTTTATCGAACTTTTTACCTTCTTTTACCCACATCCTATGAGCATTTGCAAATTTGTATAAAACATAATTTTACCGCTTCGGTGAGTTTAATTTCAAAACTATGAGAGACACGATTGATATTAGTAAGTAAAATTTTGTTCAATAAGATAAATATAATTTTTGGTGAATATTAACTTTTACCTTTTATTTACCCCGGTAAAAAGTAAATAGGGTAATTAAGTGTAAAAATGATATTCTAATTACCCTAAAACATGTCCTAATTCTATTGGATAAGTTTATTTAGACCAAAAAACCTTCGGAATAAAATATTAACCTTTATGTCCACATGGATTATATTAGAACCTTTATTATTATTTTACTTAAAGAAGATATAAAAGTGGTCAATTCTATGTTTTATAACTAAACTATTTTTAATATAACGTTATAAAAAAGATAAATTTGATTATAAATATTAATCAGAAATATAAAAATATTTCCTACATAATGTTTTTTTATTTATAATTTTTATACATTAAATAAATAAATTTATTTACGACACAATGATGATGTAGTAATTACCTTATTGATGAATGTTTGGAATAATTGATATTATATATATATATAAATATATATAATTTTAGACTTTTAATGAATTTTACTGATTTTCTAGGTTACTCTGACATGTTAGGGTTGATTAAATAATGTTTTCTCTAAGTAATAATTCTTTTAAGAATTTAACAAAAACGAAGTACAAAATAGTGTCAAAATTGATATCAAAGATTTTTTAAAACATATATTATATTATTAATTGATAATATATTTCAAAAAATATAAGGTTCATCCAAAAAACTAAAATAATATTATATATGCCATTAATGAAACACTTGAGGTTCTCTTAGATGATTATTGTATGTTTATTAACTATATAGTGTAAGAATACAAGAAGACACGGTAAATGTTAATTATTTAACTTAGAGTTAAATCTAGATGATAAGGTAAAAATGGTAACCTAAACTTTTATAAAACCTATTTGTTGACTGTATTTCAACCCATACCAGATTTAAATTTTAAATAAATCAATTTGGAGACATTATAAACAGAATATGATTTTATTATAAATTAATATTTCAATCTGTTCCTAAGATGCCCCTCACCCCTCTTATAAAAGGTCACTCCCCTTCTCTCATATTAACACATTAATAGCCATTTGGATCATCCAACCCCTACTCAAATAACCTATATACTATACTCCCTTCATCCTATAGGCTTTTATTTGGTCAGAATGCTAACTATAGAGACCTTTTGATCAAATCAAATGAAAGAACCAGAAGAAGAGGTAAATATTTCATCACCTCTTTCTAGTTCATTTCTTCTCCCACTACTTCTTCCCCTTTTTCCATTGTAAAACAATAACTCCAGTATCTTCTATATACCGTGATGTTATTATAAATATGGTTCCACCATATTAATTATTCTATCCATCCTATGAATGACATGTCACCATACCTCCTTACGTGCGGTTAGTCGTCTCCATGTCGTGGTGTAGTTGTTATTCAATATATTATTAATTTGGATGGGTATAATAATGATGTATAATTAATATAAATAATAAATATAACATGTTAATTGTTCTTTATATATGATATAAAATCCAATTATATATGATTTTAATATCAAACAAATAATATTGTTGACCGTGCATATGTACGTATTACCGTCTCCACGACGTGATAAGATTCATTTCCGTGTTCACCATTCAACGATGATTATAAAAATATATATTATTAATAAGTATGTAATATATGACATAATAATGATACTGGAGATATGTATATGTATATTTATGTACGTATTTATGTAATTACATATATCTTATTCACTTACTTCTGTTCAATATGATGTGAAAATGGAAACACTGTTTATGCATACGTACGACCTACCATCTCCATAAACGGTGCCTTCCATTTCATATTTACATCAATCATTAATATTTATAATCTAAATATATATTATATATAAATCAAGGATTATATTCTGGAATCATTTAAATCATGATCTAAATGATACGATCATGAATAAAAGTTAAAACACATATGATAAAGAAAGATATTATTACCCAAAATAATAATTTAACATTGAAATCATTATTAAATGGGAAGTATAAAGGCATAAATGAATCATGTATGATATAATAAATTTTAATATGGTTCTGGTATAATTTAATAACATAATATGGTGATTATACATGAGGTAAAACTTACCCTTGACCAAAGGAATGTGCAAGGTAGGGGTTAATTTCACATTCTCTTTATTATCCATGTTTGTTTTTACGTAAGTATCTACTGGGAAATATTTATTATCCATGTCCATATTTAATAAAAGTGTATTAAAAGAGATTAATTTCAAGGGACTTTTTTTACTAAAACATCAATTTAAATGTTTTAAATATTTATTCTTCTAAATCATTGTCATTAATGTCAATGTTTTCAAAATGGGTTTTAAGGATTTATTTATATGGATATAAATTTTTTATAAATTTTAATTCATTTCAAATTATCCAAAGTGGTATGGGACACTTTGATTAAAAAATGTATTTAAATGTATTCCTTTATAAATTGTGTGACTTTTAAATTTTTTTCATGAAAAAGGGATATATCCCTCATAGAGTTTTAAAAATTAGTTTCATCTATACCCACATCCCTTGATGGATTTTAAACTTATTTAATGTTGATTTATTATGATAAAAATCGTCCATATTGTATTGATAGATTTCTGATATGTTTTACTGTGGATGTGTTATTTTTATATCATTTGTTTTTTATGGATAATATACTGATATTTCATATTCTAGTTTTAATAAAAGTTTTTATGTTATTTTTAAACCTTTTCTTGATATGAATGTATTATACTAGTATGTTACATGTTGGGGACCAATATAAGTATGCCCCTGGGGTTTGGGTCTGGTTACAGCAGACCCTTCGGGTTGGAGTCCAGTTATAGAGGATCTCTCAGTTGGAGTCTGGTTACAGAGGCTTTATAGGTTGGTGCCCGGTTATAGAGGCTCTCTTGGGTGGAGTCTTGTTACACAGGCTCTATGGGTCGGGGTCTAGTTATAATTAGCCTCTAGGTCCTAGCATAATGCCTTGACATTGAAATTTATATATGGTACTATACATTCCCTCATTATGAAATTATTTATTACATGTGATTAGTAGACTAGTAGAATATCCTTGTGCCCGATTATTTGCTAACGATTGAAATATTTTTCCGATATATGTTCAAGTTTATGTTTAAAATGGATGTGTTTTTTTATTACACATCTTTCCTTAAAAGCTTATAGCTTCGCTAAATTATTTACCCTTACTGAGAATCTAAGCTCACCATTTTCGATGATTTATTTTCCCAGGATGCGAAGAGGTGTATTATGACTGACCCGTAGGGAATGTCTATGGGATATGTGTTTCACCTATGGAGACTACGTTATTGTAGTTTTTTATTTTATAATGTAATGTAAAACATATGAATCTATCCAGAACTTCCAAGGGTATTAAACTAATCAGTCTTTCGAGACTTGATCTTTTGAGATCATAAGAGTGTTATGTAATTATACACCCACTCTGTGTAACTAGGGTTGGGGAATTACATTAAGTATTAGAATAAATGAACTGAAACACCTACATACTTAGAGAATATTAAATCCCCAAAATAGCGATTTAAATGGAAAATTATAAATAAATGTGTTGTATTAATGAAAAAGTGGAACTTATCTAGATATATATGTTTGAATATGTTTTAGTAATAGATTTATAATAATCTAAAATTCTTATATAAGGATATTAGTGAAAGCATATCTATATGGATTTCCCAGAAAATGGATTTTTATTAAAACCTTGTTTAAAATGTTGTACTGTTTTCTATTCCTTATATTATTTCCATTTCTAGGATTCTGGAAATTTTTTAATAATCATATAATTAAAAATAATGTATTGTTAAATATCATTTAAAAATTTATTTTACTACCCATACGAAGTTTTAGATAATATGGTTTTTAATTTTATCAATAAAAGAACATTTTAACACAAAAAAAAAAATATTCTTATTTTTATGACATGAATAAATTCACCCTAAATCAATTCTGTTATTATTTAAAAATATTCATATCCATGTTTTTATGGCTTTCATAAAATATTTTAATAAAAAAAATGGGAAATTTTATCTTTAATTCATTTCAAAGGAAAATGATATCTCTACTAATTTTTACATGATGATAATGATTATTTTATGTTTTAGAGGGATATATTTAGATTTATTATGATGGATACGATAGAATCAATATGTTTAATTACATTTTTGTTAATTTTACATTATTTATTATGATGGTTGATATTGATATTGGTCCTGATAATGGTTGATCCTGAAATATCACCCCAATTCATCATGTCATACGGATATATTTACTGAATATATGCAACATCTATGAAATTATAAATGTTTAAAGGCTAGTTAATATATTAATAAAAATATGAATCCCCTCATGTGGGCTAAATATGGACTATTGAATCAAAGGTCAGATGTTTAAAATTTACTATCATACAACATTTGCTATATTATTCATTTGGTGATGAGGGTCTTGTCCCATATAAGTTTCTCAAAAATTATCAGTCGTTTGATAGGATAGCATTCTATAACCTAAAATGCTTAGGAAATGAGCAATGGATGTAATGGTTGGGAAATATAGATCCATCTATGATTCGGTGAGGTCGAAGGCATTAGACATATGAAAGGTTAGATAGGGGAGTAGATACCAACAAGGTCAAAGGTGGAGGAATTAGTAAAGGGATAACTAGATAGGATGGATGATGGTAATGTTGGTTATAGGTGGATCAAAAATGTTTTGGATCCAGTGAGTAATTATTCATGGTAGGAATTTCATTTTGGTTTCGGACATTCTTTACCCCTATAGGGTGAGTATATGTTCCTTGTATTCATTGACCTCCAAAATATTAGGACATCAGGTGATGTTTGGACCTTTATACTCCACAATTCGATCATTTATAGATTTTTCCCACCTATAAATTAATTAAATATTTTTATGGTTTATTAAAAATGGATGGAAATCCATTATACCACTTCAAAAAATAATTCTTAAAAAATTGAATGTTATTTTATTAAATTTTGAATTGGGTATCCGATTGAATTTTAAATAAAACAAGAACTATCTTCTTTTTTAATGTGTTTTACATTACAATAGATAAATTAAGAATTTATCATGTAAAATAATAAAATATATTTCTCAGTATTTTATTCAATTTATAAGGGTTCCAATAAGCGTTATATAAAGATTATATCCAATTTCACCTATATTTATTTATATATAATTGATTATGGTCTTATGGAAATATTTTGGTTTCATGGGTTTTGAAAATGGGAATATGATTTAATAAATTAAATTGCACATTAATGGATGAATTTTATGTTCTCAATAAAATTTTTTTCAAGGGTTATCATATTTTCTAATTTAACTTCATGATTATGATTTATACAAATTCTTTTTTATATATTTTAGTTTTAAAGACTCTACTAAATAATGCTTATTGTAGTGTATGTAAATGACTATTTTAAAATAAATATTATTTGGTGAAGAGATAAAATTTCATATGTAATTATTTATTTAAAAATGGGATAGTGGTTTCTTTTCTATTTATATCCCTTACTATTCATTTTTTACTCATCCAACATTTTGATGTATTTTTCAATGGGATTTAGTATGGTTTATAATTCATATGTTATCTACCTATTGGTATTGGAGGTTTACCTTTGATGAATAAAATATATCATTTATAATAACTTCATTATTAAATGGGTAAATTCCCATTTTGATAAGAAATATATAGGAATTTCAATATGTAGTTTTTTATAACATTATAAAAATTACAAAAATAAATAGACCATGGTATATATATGAATCAGAATTTTTAATATATTTTTTAGGGACAATTTTACAAAATTGGGTCATTTTAATTAGTATCTTAAACATTATGAAATGAAAATTTTTAGTACCAAATCGAAAAATGCAGACCTTGGGCTGTTATAGTAAGTATTTGAGGAACTTCATATAAAAATATTGAGGTTATGATATTTTTAGTTGAGTAAATATTATTCTATATTCGATATATTACATGGTTTAATATTATTTTAGATACTCAAACTATCCATTCTAGTTTCAATAAATGGTTTGGAGTAGAATGAATAAATATTACAATGGGTGTGAATCACACTATGAGAAACCAATAATTTTAGAAGAAGGATTTAAAATTATCTAGGATATTACTAAGAATAATAACTATATGATTAAAAATATATATTTGAGATACCTAATATAAAAATTCCTTAAAAATGGATTAGTTTTTTATTATAATGAACATTTTGGAAAAATTAATCAATTCTCGGCTTGCCTTGAATGCTGGAATAAATACAATGGGAAAATTTTCAAAATAAAAGGATGATGATTTAATGGTATATTGAATCCTTATTTTGAAAATCATTGTAACATAAAGAAAAATCATGGAGGGGATCTAAAAATTAATATAGACAATGGTTATGTAATGTGAAATTTTATTAAATTTTAATATTTAGAAGCATCAGATAACATATTAAAGGTATTAATTTTTATAAGAATTTTTATTTTAATTATTAGGGGAAACATAATTGAATTAGGATTAATGAATATATGATCATGAAAAATATCATATGTTATTGGTAGGATTTATTAAGGAATAATACATGAAATTATGGTTAATGGCTTTTTAAGGAATATGGATGAACAATGTATATATGTATCCAATTTTGAGAATTATGGTGTAGTTTTATTTTTCAATGTTTTTCTAGAATATTTCAAAAAATATTTAGATCAGGGAATATATATAGATTTTTTTGCAATAGTGTGTTGCTTCAAAAAAATATTTATCATGTAATTAATGGTACCAAAATCCTTGAAAGTTGTTATTTTTATATACTAATTTAATATTTCATTAGGGAGTTATAGAAAAAAATGGGATTGATATGTTATTCGATGAATGTTTAATAAAGATATTTATTTAATTTATTTTGGGAATTTATTTAGTGATATCTATGTGAATTAAAAGTCAATGGGTGATGGGGTGATATAAATTTTATATAATTTGTTTTCTATATTGAGTTTTAAATTTTTTATGGAATATGTTTCCCTTGTCCCTATCATATGATTTAATTTTATTGGCAATATGCATTAAAAGGTATTGATATCCTCTAGGATTAATACATTTTCTAAACCAGTGTTAATGTTTTTTTTTTAGAAATAGGATATATTGATTTGCAGACCATATGTTGAACAGTATTAGTGAATTTGGAATTGATGAGTGTTGGTGAAAATTTAAAACATGATATTTTTTCTGAAATTTATTATATTTTTATTATTATGAATTATATTTGATGGTGTGTGATTTTATAACTGAGTGGTTGATACCATTTGATGAATGACTATATAGGTAATTTTTATAAATATATATTATCTTTTTAAAATTTTATATCCTAGTGATTCATGTTATTTTTTAAAGAGTTTATTTTCTAGAATAAAGAATTATGTTTATATAACTATTTGGTATAATGACTACCTAAGTGATTAATTTTTTTAGGGAAATGGATTATTTTATATTTCATGAATATGAGATCAAATTTTAGCAATTTTTTGGTCTAAAATTATATATGTTTCATTTTGAATGGTTTCTTTAATTGGATGAATGGTTTAAGGTGAATATTTGGTGTGAATATTTATATAGAGGTTCTGAAGATTCAATTATTTCTTATTCCTATAATTTTTTGTTAATTCTAATAACAACTAATCATTTCATTGTAATATAATGAAGACAAGAGGAAAAACTTATAAAACATTTGTAGTGCACAAAATCATTAAGAATATTGTTTTAGTAAGACATGCCCAAAAAATTTATCTTAGTCATTCATAATTAGAATAAATGAGAGATATTTACAAATGGAATTAGTCACAACCAAATAATGAAATTATTCTTATTAAATGGGATGGAATGAAGTATGAATATTTTATTATTATCTCTTTCTTGGTGGAAATTGAATTCCTTCGAATGAATGAGGGTAATGATAATACTATAAAGTCATATGTAGAAAAAAAACACAAAAAAATATTGATATGCATTTGAAATAGTAGCACTATATTATTCATTTAAAAGTGAGTTTTAGGAAAAGTTCAATTCTGGAATGATATGTTTCCTTATCATAACCTACGTAACAATGTTCTTGATATATGTAGATATTATGATTATCAACACTCATTTTAGTATAATGAAATAATAGTTGATAGTAAATAACTTTCTTAAGGTGAGGATAATGTGACACATAGATAATATACATTAAAATAGTTCTATGTTTCATATTATGGGATATACATAATTATTGGTGTAAATAAACTTAAATACATTACTCAAAAAAAAAAACAATTCTAACCCATTAATTGAATCTTCATGAATCTATATGAGTAACCGCGTTAGGAATTATATTTTAAATTATTCCATAATAATAATTTAATAATTAATTCCATGGAAATTAGAATTAACTTTTCAATAACATCATATGAATTTAAATAATATATTTTACAAATATTTATTGTCTTATATATATTATAAAAATGTATATTGATCACAATTGAATTATAAATATATTGAAATTATCTGAAAATCTATATAAAGAAAATAATAATCATTCATAAATTGAAATAAATTTTTTCTGAATGATGATAAAATAATATTGAGGTAAAAGAGTTATTTTTCAAATACTAGATTCTGAGAATAATGAATTTTTATCTTAATGAATTAGATAAATAAATATTGATGATTTAATGAAATTTAGTGTTTATATTATATATTCAACAATAATAATTTTATAATATAGTAATAAGAAAAGGATGTCATGTGATTCATGGAGATATCCCACCATCCTAAAAAAGACTCCATATGTCTTGAACTCCAAAGGCCTCCAATATAAATACAGTTAGGACTCCTGATATTTTCTAGGTTTTCATCAGCACTCCAGGGATGAACTTTACCATTTTTAATGACCAAGAACAACAAAATTTGGACAGAATAAATGTTACCCACTATAAATTACCAAATTAACAGTGTCCCACAATGTACCTCGCTATTTTACTAAGAAGGTGGTATAAAGATGGTGGAGTGGTAATCGTTATGATATGTAAACTCTATTGATGGTCGATGTTCCTACAAGTTTTGGATCAATACTGACATACAAAACAAAAACATATTAACTAGAACCTGGATGGTAAATTCATTGTGTCTAGTTGGTTGGTGATAAAACATTATACCCAACTACATTTGATCCCCCAAATGATTCTAAAACACTATCCATAATTGTGTCATGATGTGTGAATCGCATTCAATTATGATTATTGGTGGAATTCCACAATGTTGGACTAACTTCTTGTAAGAACAAGTTTCCTCCCCTATCTACAAATCATTTCCTATCATAACACATAGACAACTGATACAAAAAATGATTAACTCAAAAACAAGTTGTGACTCCCTTTACAGCCCACCTAATTCCCAGAGCTGCTGGTAAATCCAAAAATACACTATATTTAATACTATGGGAAAAAAACCACCATATCATATCTTCAATCGTCATGATGAGTATCACCATCCATTCCTGCAAAATAGATGACATTATTACATACTTTAAGGAATTTCCATTAAGGACAATTCCAATGGATTACCAATCTCACAAGATCTCCAATTAGATATTCCCATGTCATACCTCCCAAACTCATTGAAGAATATGAAGGATATTTATAATCAAAGGGAGGTACAATGCACTATACTCAACCCAAACTAGATCAACATCAATAGGACAACTACTCTGATGCCTATACCAAAAACTGATAACATGATCTACTAATGTGGGGGACTTCTACTACAATCCCCTTTACCTGGGTATAGACAATCCAAAATTCATAGTCCAGGAGCAACATTTTCAATTACAACTATTTCATGTTATGATCATATTATGAGAATGAATACTTGAGAAAAATTTGGTTAGAGTAGAAGATAAACCACTCTCCCATTATGTAGTGTCGCCACATCTTTTGGGGATTGACTATCGATGCTAGCTCAAGATTTTGGTTCATGTAGCTCTACTGATGTGGTCTCAACTAACATGATCCATATTTTACAACCAACTACACTAGAATTAGAAGACAACCAAGTTAATTCATTAATTTTGTAATGAAATCATTGTACTTGAAACAGTCATCTTGAAATATCAAGACCAGTTTTCTCTTTATTCTCTTTTTTAGCTCTTAAAAGCACTACTAGAACATATCTATCCAAATGAATGGTTTCTCCTTCCAGGTCAATGCAACCAAGTGTGATTCCACACTATTGAAATTGGGTTCAATCTTTTTATAGTAAATTGATAACCCAAGGAGACTATATACGTTTTAACACTCATTGTTGGCCCCCAAGGAAGAATGACTTTAACAGTCGTCGAGACCACAATTACTCCTACATCTGGGATGATGTGTCTCCAGAAGTGGACCACTTTGATCTGAAACTGACACTCTATGAGATTACCATAATCAAGGTTATCTTGGTGTGTGTCTAGTTACATCCTCATGTATCAAATGTTCTCCTCCTTGGACAATGAGGACATATATATTTCACTGATAAAGATACCATGAATAGTTCCTAATAAGGGTTAAGGATGTAGTCCATAAGCCTCTAAAATTTTCGTTATAGTTCTAGTTGTTAAATTGTATCACAAATAATTGATAACATCTAAAGTATCTATAGGATTATACTCATTTTATATCCTTCACCCCAACCAGAAATGGTGTTAACTCAAATCCAGGACAATTATAAGATACACCATACCCCATATAATAGGAAAATGGTCATCAATTCTCAAGAGTGGATACATTCCATCAGATAACATGTTCCATGTGACAAACATACATATTAAACTCAATTATTCATCTTCCTCTCAAAAGAACATCAAAAGGATTCCCATGAAATACACATTGGGACTTATAAATCCCCAAAGTCTGAAAACTCGTAATCCCACCTCTAGCTCACAATGCAACATGGGATCATATGATACTCTATTGCTGATACTGGGGTATCATTGTTTCATTTTCTTGAAGAAAATAAACTAATTGTAGTGAGGTAAACCAGAAACAACCACAAGATGAATTCTGTCATACTCTTACATCATCTTAGAAATGGATGTCTCAGAACATCTGGTACTCCAATAATAATACTATCCATCTGATATGTATGTAGTTATAACATCATATTAATGAGCTACCCTACCCTATCTTGGATCACTCTTTATCAAAGATGGAAAACTTCATCATAACCACTGAAAGTAGTACTACTCTCACCAGAAGAAAATATCTAATCACAAGTGGTAGGAAACAATCCATACTTTAGAAGGTATGATAGGGTCCAACAACCTCTATATAAGTATTTCTGTCAGAGGCACATTCTCTCTCCTTATAGAGCTATGTAATACTATGGTAGAAGTGTTTAATCATATATCCTCTATACATAATTCTCTAATAAAAAGTTTGAGAATAAAAAAGTTGCACTGGTATTAATATGTACCAAATTAGGGATATAGTGAGGTAAAATTGTCTTATAAATCCATGGGAAAACTAAAATTGGGGAGGCGAATACACACATCTTACCTCAAACATCACTAAATACATTATGAGTTACCATAACTTGGAACTCATTCTTCCCCCATCCCACATTATTTCATACACCAGATCTTTCAATGTCACCATAGAACAACCATTAACCTCAAACAAAGAAGTTAGAGAAACTTATCTACCACATATTTAAAATATTTCTTTTTTATGTGAAACTAACTCTACCACATGTCATTAGATCATGTATATAGGATTCATCTCAATGTGTGAATTGTTCCATTCCTAGTATGTCCAATTTCATGCCAATTGTTATGAAATATGGGTCTATCAACGACACGTGTCAACTTGGAGATGTCTCACTTCCTTGACCACCATCCAAGAGGGGTCTTATCTATGATAGACATATACACCATAGGTTTACACCATTCCACCATAATTGGATAAAAGTGGGTTTTTCCCACCATAGTACCTAGAAAATATATTAACTACGAAACCCTTGATTCTCCCTGAGGGGTCTCATCCATGATAGACATCTGAACCATAGGTCCACACCATTCCACCATAATTGGATAAAATGAGGTTTTTCCTACCATCGAAGCTAGAAAATATATTAACTATGAAACCCTTGATTCAATCTCAACATGATTTTTCCATCTACCAATACCACCAAATCCAACTGTTGTTCCATAGAATAATGGGTCCCAAGAACAACCCAATAATCATTCATGGTCTGTTCATGTTAGATACATGGACCATTACATTGCATCTAGCCTATATAGCCCGAGGGTCTGTCTCATCATAGAACCTCAGTGATTACCATCCCTTGAACTCACATAACATTCCAAGAATGCATGGACCATCTTTATATCCTACTGGATCTATTTCATTCCCAACACATGGATGATAATCTACCTAATTCACGAATGGATCCATACACAACTGTACAGGTGGTTTCCCTTTTCGGTGCCCAACATAAAAAACCCAACAACATCAATGGGACTCTAATTTGAAACATCATCACTCATATGATCATAATTAGGAATCTATCTCATAATCTAATCTCTCTTTCATCATAGAGGAATTTATCAAGATGTAACAAAATAAATTAGTATATTTAGATATCTCACTCAAAAAGAGAATGGAAACTAAAACCCACTCTTATATGAGGAATGTGGTAATGGTTTCCTTGGAAATAGTGTTTACACATACTATGTCAACAAGCCGGCTATCAAGGTCATGATTAATGGTCACATCGGTCACCACAAAAACAATGGAATCTCTAGCCAAAAATCGGTAATCAAAACACATTATAAAAATATTTATATATTCCTAAAACAATCCTCATATATAGAAAAAAAATAAATTTCATACTCATATCATAAACCCAGGTTGTGTCATAACACGCCAGGCTAGGTACTCCTATGATACCATTTTGTAATGACCCGAAACAAGGGTTCTTGGAATGAAACTACCAGATCCCACCTCCAATATTCATGGGGATGGAAACCAGTACAAAGAAGGCATATCATTAACATTAGATGAATTTTTCATAAGTACTTTTATGCACACACACATATATATGAATGAATTTAAAATGATGAAATTTAAAATAAATGAAAAAAGATGCATGCATACATTAATAATCCCACAACGAGATTACATAAATGTAAAATAATGAATAAAATGGCGTAAAATACAAGCCCAACCAAAACAAGGAAGTGAAGTCCCACATGATTAAAAAGAGATGACTTTTTTCATATGATACTCTATTATACACATTTCTCTTATCTATCCCAACTAGCTCCACCTTATCCTATTTGTCCTAGGGACTCTAAAAATGTTACTTCGTCTACATAAGTCACAACCCATATAGGTATAGTCTATTAAATTTTCAGTATAACAACACCTAGTAGAACTCCCTAAAAACAAAAACATCAATGAACCAAGAGTAATATTCTGATCTATAGAGATATATATCTACAAAATATGTAACATGAATTACAAGATATACTCAACTAATACACCGAGTCTCATGATAAATATCAAAACTATAAATACAAACTTGTATTCCTGCCTGAGGTTCTATGTAACACTTTTCTAGGACAACTCAATCCATAAGCGAGATCCCAGAGATGATGTCTGTATTTGAGGTTTGCTCATCGAGTCTCTCTGTAGAATGTATATAGTGAAATTATGAATAGATATGATACATAGACAAGGATCACTCCTAGGTCTATTTGGGATACCAGAATATCAATATGGATTAATCCACTATGTAGAGGATCGAAGCGAATGTGGTGTTGGTTGTTATGAGACCAAGAACTAAAACTATGGAATGATGATGATAGAGGATCTCACTCCAAGCCACACTGAAGGATTCCAACAACTCCATCTAATAATTATTATTGAATGGAACACTAAACTATATTAATTACGTGATTATATAATATCAATATGAGAATATAATAATGGGAACAAACCCTAAATGATACTTTTCCAGGATATATAGGAAATGAATTCAGGGAATTATTTTATGTGGTACACTACATGTACTAGGTGTACATGATGTGTCCATACAGAACTAGGGAATTTCCATCTAAAATAAACTATGATTGTGTCAATGTAGAAGTAAAAAGTATGCACATTCCTATGTACTAATACCCGTGTACATGTACATGAATTATCCCTTGTACATCCAAGATGGTTGTGTCTATGAGGGAGTACCCAGTGTGACCATTCCTGTATACTCCTTCTTGTGTCGGTGTACCCTCAGAGGAACATAGCAAATCATTTGGGGAGGGTCAACTTACATGTGAAATGATAAAATGTCCCATGATACCTATCTTCCTCAAGAAACCTTATCTTTCTCACAGGGATCCAACAAGGCATGTTGCTCCACATTACATGCAATGTTATTCATAATTTTTCGAAATTATTGATCTGGAGTCATGCATATCCAATGCCCTGATAACCACTGATCTAGTAATTCCTTGTTCTGGGATAAAGGAGTCTCATCTTGTACACATTTCCATTGTCTAATAATTGAATTCTTACAACCAATCTGTTTGAAAAACAACTTAAAATGTAATTATTTATTACACATATAAGAATAATATAATTTAGTATCCAAAAATACTAATCTAGTACTATTTCCATAGTCACACCGCCATAGATTATTCTGATCTCAAATAACAAATATCAAACCATTATGCCTAGAAATGGGTTAAAAATGAAAAAATATTTGTAGTTCATTGAACCAGATACTATGGAAAATTTATATGATGAATGAGAAAGAGGAATAAATGCAAAAAGTAATTATATGAGGAATGGACATTGGATTATTTTTATATTGACCATCATTAATTTTTGTTATAATTATAAAAGAGGAGATAAAAAATCACAATAAATACTCCATAAAATATCCTTACATATAACCCACCTGTAAAAACAACTCATCCAAAAATCAATTTTTTATTGATTGATTAACATTCTTCATGATAATTGAAAATAGGTGAAGAAACAAACCTAAACTATTTCCAACCAAGAGTTTGGATCAATCATTAAAGAATAATGGTTCTTTTTATCATTATTCATGAGATACAAAAATATAATTGGAGCAATGATCTCTTATCTGGTCCGAACCCATCATTGTCCACCCAGAATTCTCTCATCCAACAGCTCCAAATCTCAAGGGTTTTGTTGTAAAACTAATGAAAACACTAAATCCATATATTTAAAGATGAATTCAGTTACTTCATCAAAAATAAACAAATAAAAATTATATTATTTAATTTATTCATTTATTCCAATGATTCCATTTTCATAAATGACATGTGCCAACAAATAAAATTTTACACTCTCAAATATTTCTTTACTCAACAGGTAAACCCCATGTTCCAAAATTAATAGTTCCCTTAGACTGGTGATTCATCCACTATTTTTAAGATACTAATATTTTTCATTAAAAAAATCATTCTTTGTATTTAAAATATTTAATATATTTTACAAATTATTTTTAGGCAAACAAGGACTTAGATTCACATATCGTCTATGTGCCTCACTCCAAAATGATTTCATCTTATATTCCAATGTATTATAAAGAAAAACATAGGACATTATAGTTCCAATCCAAAAAGAATTTTTCAAAATTCATTAATCTATTGAGATGTTTTATGATTATGAGAAAACCATTTTACAAATTTTTTCCATCATATGGAATGCAAAAACATTTCTCATGTGAACGCACTACTTCCCATCTTCACAAAGGGGTGTAATTATATTACTATCACCACATTACAAGGATGGTTATAAATACGTAAATAACGAATATATATTAAATTTATCACATAATTATTATTATTTATTAATTATATAATATATACATTCTTACATACCCATTCATAGGAAAAGTATAAAGTTGCTTTTGAGTACGTGTAAACTACCACCTCCATGAAACATAAAGATTTTTTTTTCATTTCCAACTTACATATATAATATTAATGATATATTTATTGAATATAAAGTATATTCATAAAATATTAATTCTTTAGAAAGGTTAATTGTTATTTACAATGAATTTTATTAATATGTTAACACGGGAAAAATCATTCATGAATATGTGCATCATACTATCTCCAATGAATTATGTAAACCATTTTTTATCTAATTAATTTATTTGTGACAAATATATATATATATATAATAAACACTATATTTATATTCTGATTGACATTATTAAGATGATCGGTGAAACGAATAATGAATGTACTGAATCTATTGAATAAAAACATACATGATAAATTAGACAGTTAACACTATAAAATGATTATTTTAATAAAATTTATTTTTAAACAAAATTGGAAATGTTATAAGTGGATCATATATTCTTTTTTAGTTTTTTATAGATATTTTATGATATAAATATTAATAAAAAATTATTATACATGGGGTTAATAGAAATTATGATCCATGTCAAACATGAAATTATGGGTTTTTTATCACAAATTTCGTTCATTGTCTTATACTTCTACTTCATTGAATATTTTATTAAAAGTATATTTTTTGGATGAAGACTATTTTTAAATTTTTTATTTATATTTTTATTATTTTTATTTACATTTTTTACTCATAATATCTTCTTTGACTAATTCTCATTTCAATGATATGATATTCTTAAAGGAATTTCTCTTATTTTAAACTCAATTTTGTCACATCTGGTACTACTCCCCAATTTATTTTTATTATGTTTTTTATAATAAATATTTGATTTATTTAACATGAATTTATATTTATTCAAGATTTTTTTTCTTTTCAATTCATGCATATTTTTTCAAGGGGTATAAATTGAATGTTACCATTGTGGTAATAATTTTGTTTCCATCTCAATTTTTTTGGATTGATATTATTTTATTCAAGGAATTTGATAATATATCCTTCATAAAATCCATATAATTCATTATCATTTGTGTATTTAATGAGTTTCAATTTTTTATTCTATATTTTAATCTCTTTTTCCCTTCAATGAGTAAAATAATATTTTAATATATAATTTGATATTATTTTTCTTTTTTAATAATGTATATATTTTTCACTATATCCATATTTTTAAAATATATTTTAAGAAAAAGACTTTTCATGTACTAAATAGATATATATGATATAATTGAATATAATTTTTTTTTAAAATTAATATTAATAATTATTTTTGAATGGGCAATTTTGAAATTTTATAAAAAATAAAAAGGAATGTTTCTATGGAATTTATATCGTACTAACTTATTTTCCGACAACAATATCAATTTTATTCTATTTAGATTCATCATCGTGTTTTCAGTGTATTTTAAAAATGTCAATTTTAAAGAAAATATTATTTTAATATTTTTATTCCACATTCATTATTTCCCTAAAAGTAAATTTATAATAAAACATTTTTTCTTTTTAAATGATGGTCATATTTTATTACTTAATATCTTTTTTGTCATTAACATTCAATTTCAATTTCAATTTCATGTGATCAATTTATCATTGTATATTAAATTTTTATAAAATATTAATATTCAATTAATTTTTATATAGGTTTATTTATTAAACTATATTACGTTTATACATATCATATTTAACTATGATTTAATGAAGAAATATTATTATTTTGTATTCTTTACATCGTACAAACATTAGTTGATAAGGAATATTATATATGAATTGAATCCAAAACATAATATATGTTGAATGCATCAGAAAAATAGTGAATGGTGGGTCTTAGTTATAGTTATCCCTTTAATGCATCAATATGTATTATGATATGAAGTTGTTGGATATAATTATTAAATTTGAATTTTTTTTATTCCTACACATTGATTAAAAAATATTGGAAAATGGAATTGGTGAGAAATATATCATGATGTTGGCATCATGATTTAAAATATAAATAATTTCCCAATTTATAAATTTAATTATTATAGTCCCTAATATAAACGTTTTTTATAATCCATAGATTAATTACAACTAGTGATTCTAATTTAATTGATTGTGATTTCATTTTTTTAGCATTCCATATTTATTATTAATTATTTACTCCATATATATTCCATTTTATGTATCATGTACTAAGAGTTTTATCACTAAAATAAGTTGTTTCCATTCCCTTGGATGTCATGAAGTGATCGATGATTTATATGAAAGGATTGGGTATAGATAATAATGAAGTTATCAAACTATGTAATTTTTTAAATTTTACATTTTCAAATATATAAGATATCCACAAATGTTTCTAGTTTGCGAAGACTTTTATATTATTTAGTCATTTTTGACATGATCTCTTTTATCTAGTGCTCGTGGAATAAAGTAACCACCAGCTCGGGTCTACTCGAATTTTTTTCATTGTATCTGATATAATAAAAATATTAGTGGAAACCATGGGATTTTTTTTAATCAACATAAATAACCTGTTAATTATTATAACATCTTATATTATTTGGGATCATTTACTAATAGATATATTATAGGTTTATGGTTTAATCATTATTCTGATTATGAGGTAAAATGTTCTCTTCCATTATTTGGTAATCGTTTCTAGTGGGATAATGGGAATCATCACTAACAACAATATAGGTATCTTTCATATGATAAAACAGATACAATGCATGATGGAATCGAGTTAATGATGGTCATATTAGGGTAATATTCTGATCATGTAATTAAATAGTTTTCATATATGTAGATACATATTGTGTATTTTCGTGATTTAACTATGTAGGACCATTTCATGTGACAAATGTATCCTCTTATTAAGGGAACTAAGGATCCTTTCATTTTTTAATAATGAGTTATTTTTTTGTGAAATTATAATCTATGATTTGGTAATTTAAATTGATTTTTTTAATCAAACGATGATAGTATCTATGTATAAGGATTAAACTCAATAGAAAAAATAAAAATAAAAATTATCTTATGTGATTTTCAATATATTCACGAATGACTATTAATGGGTTTTATTGAAACTCAACAATGAATATATTATTATTGTATAAAATTTGTTGATGTATTAGAAAAAAATATTATAAACTTCATCCAAATAGTTATTTTGATATTCCAATAGAACTCATAAAAAATTTTGTACCTGTTTCAATTGATCCATATATAATGGCCATTATATAATTATATGACTTGATAAAGAAACACTGGGAGAATCTAGTCAAGTGGTTTATTAGGATGCCTACTTCAACATGGGTTGAACCAATTATTTTGTTAATAATAAAAATAAGTCAATGCTTTCTTCCATTTATTATCTAAAAATTTTAAAAAAACTATTTATATGATGTATCATCTACCCCATATCAATTATCTATTTAATACATTACACGGTGGAAAATATTTTTTCATTATTGATCATCAATATATCATCATAAAATGTTCAATAAAGAGGATATAAAAAACTAATCCATCCATAAAATGTATGGAAATTAGGAATTTATATTTATTTCTTTTCAGATAACTAATTATCTTGATATATTCATAGATTTAATGGATCTATACATTATATATTACCTTGTTCTATTTTTTGGTAGTCTTTATAGATGATATTATTATATATTGGAATTGAACGACAGAGAATGAGGAAAAAAATTGTGCCAAAGACCATGAGCAAGGAAAATCAATACCTATAATTTACCAATAGTGAATTTTGGTTCCAAAAATTATCATTATTAGGTTATATAATTTCTAGACAGGGAATGTGTATGGACCACTCAATGATTGAAGTTAATGAAAACTATTCTAGTCAAATGACATTAACTATTGTCTTTAGTTTTTATTTGTTTTATGGATATTGGTTATGCATTGTGGGAGATATCTCTTGATCATATAATCCACTCACAATGTTGAATTAGTAGGGGTTATGTTCATGTGGATATCTAAATTCAAGGAGAGATTCAAATTTTTTATGTTTAGGAAAGTCTGTTAAACTTTTCATAGACATTCCTATAGTAGAGAAGATCTTTTGATATATAGTGATGAATCTTAGAAGATATTTGGATGCATCATCATGAATAATGTTTTGGTTATTACTTATGCCTATCTCTAATTGAAAATCCATTAGTAACATTACTTTGATCAATATTTAGAAAATACCATTGTAATTTTTTCAATGAATATATACATATCACAAATACATGAGGTATTTAATTACACAAAATGAATTGAATGTGAACTACAAAAAAACAGTTGGAGTTGATTAGTAATTATGATTGTTTAATACATTAAATTCCTTGGAAGGAGAACAACTTGGATGATGCTCTGACTCGGAAAGACCATGAAAACTTTTCAGTGATGGGGATTGAATGAGTTTGAATATTTTTTTATTTTTTAATGATATATATTTATATCATGAATAATGGGGAAAAAAATTATCATTATAAAATTATATTTAATTTATCAATTAAAGATATTATTATGTATGTGAGGAAGAATGATGTAGAAATTTAGATGAAGGTGATAAATGTTCCTGATCTCAAAATTGATGATACTAGAATAATAATGTTTATAAAAATCATATCTATCATTTCAATTTTGTAATTGGGTAAATGGTTTTGAGATGAATATCAGAGTTCAAAATTATACATTAATTTTAGAATTATGGATATATATATATAGGCCATAATGAGAATTCCTATATGGATAAAATGAAAAAGGAATTTCTTGAATACAAATAATGATGCCAATTGAATAAACATGATAGGTATGAGGAAGAAAATTATAATAAGATTGTTTTATCATGACACATAAAATTATGTAAATGGGAAAAAAGTACCAGTGATTTCATCATCATACATCCAAAAACAATTGATATGAACAATTCTATATTGGATGAAGTCTATCAACCTATGAAACCAACACATTTTATCACTATTATCCAATATTTCATTTTTTATCTTATTAATTTTTTATATAATAATGATGTTGTGATAATACATGTAACATCTCCTAGAATAGTATCTAATCGGGATCTGAGGTTTACCATGGTGTTTAGATAAGCCATCAGCAAGATCAAGGTATAGAGTTGAGCTCTATTACAAGTTGTAAAATTTAGATAGATGGTCAGTCTGAGATAATCATTAAAGCTATAATATTTATGTTGAGATTGATTTCTCTATATTTAGAGTCCAGATGATATCGCTACCTTTATTTTTTATATTTTATTATAATAAATATATTATATATATAATTCATATATAGTCTTATAATTACATATATAAAAGGATATTTAGAATTCTAATTTGATGTGATGATGGAGGGGAACTAATTCTATAGGGTCATGATCTATCCAAAAAATTTATAGAGACGGTTTGATATATTGAACATGAAATAAAGGTATCTTAGGGTAGAAGAAAAGGTTATAGTGATAATCATCAATGAGAAATAGGATTTATTATTTTTTGAAAGGTATTCCTAAGAATATCACCATGGATGCTGGTTATGAGATTTAGAAATAAGTACAGGCTTGGCTCTATAGATATGTCTCCTTGAAATTGTATAACTTATTAGTAATGTAGCTTAATTTATAGTGATTAAACTATATCGTGATTAGGTTTATGTTTTGTTCCATAAAACTCTCCAAATATTATACAGACATATAATTCTCATATATTAAATTCATTGGTCATACAATTAGATAATCATTTATCATTATTTTAATAATCGGTGTATATTTTTGGTCATTAATAGAATGTCCTATGAAGAAATTCCACTCACGTGGTCAATATTTTATAGAGAAATATAAAATTTGATGAAGCTACATGGGAACATGAGGTTGTGATGATGATGAATAAGAATAAGTTATTTTTATTTAGGTGTTATAATATAAAGGGGGAAACTATTATAATTATGTTTATTGTAGCACCATGATATATTATGATAATCGTTTCATCGAACAAATAAAATTTCATTAATAGTATTCCTTACATGCAATACCAAATTAAAATATACCATAGTAAACTATTGAACTACTATCACCTAACAATTAGAATGGTGGTTAATGATAATATTATCCAAATTAAAAAATATGTATAAATATTATAAATTATTGTTTAACACTTAAAAAAATTAAAAATCATTACTATTCCACTTTAGGATTCAACAATATGTTCTTCAAAAATAATATTTTAATTACAATTTGTGTGTATATATTATGATTGATTTAATAAAGTATTAAACATTATTTTTTATAAAGAGGATATGATTTAGAAAATTTAATGTAAATATTATCTTATGATTGTTTTTTAAATTTTTCTATGATGATATATTTTTCAGCGACTATAGATAAAGTACTGATTTTTTAAAAATGTATTTCCTTTTCTATAAAATAATAATATAAAAGTACCATAAAATTATTTATTAGTTGTTAATGTGATAGAAGATCCATTTTAATTAAAATAATATATGTAAATATATTATTTTCATTATATTTCATTTTTTCTATATAGGTTAATTTTTTCCTTAAAAATGAATTTTATTAAAAATTATTTGAAAGTGTATTTAGTTTTACAATTTAAAACAATTTTAAAAACCCATAAATATGAATGATTTAAATGTTGTTTATAAATAATATATTTATCTATAAGATTTCATCTTTATATAATGATGATTTCTAGTCAATGATTTATCATAGAATAGACTTTTTTAGGGAAAATATATTTTCATGAAAAATTTGTTTTTCCTTATGTTTTGAATTTTGAATTTTGAAATAATTTATTCCAAACAATGAACTGACATTGATGAAATATATTCCATATTTCAATGAAATTAATTTATATAATTTACAATTTTTATCTTAATGTTTTATTATTATAAATTATGAATAAGTTAATGATTTTCACCTCTATAAAAGAGGTAAAACTCCGTTATTACTATATTGTAAACATTATAATTACATTAATAATTGATATTATCCTATTTTAGGATTAATTTAGAAAAAAAATCTTATTCAGTTAATTAATATGTTTTAAAATTTTATTTTGTATTTGGTAACCCACACATGGTATTTTTGAGAGATAAGTTATATTTTGATCATTTCAAAAACAATTTTGGAGTGTTTTCAATTAAAGGAATTATATGAACAATAAATTAGTTTGCAGGTTTCACCAATTTTCAAAATAACTTCATTTTTATATTATATTACTAAAAAAATTATGTAAACCCATATTTATGAATTTCAAGGTG
Organism: Viscum album; assembly: GCA_963277665.1. Lineage (NCBI taxonomy): Eukaryota > Viridiplantae > Streptophyta > Magnoliopsida > Santalales > Viscaceae > Viscum > Viscum album. The sequence goes on from CAUJRU010001170.1 coordinate 176,383, forward strand.
AAAATAATTTTAAAAATTAAATGATGGTTTTTTAAGGAAATGTTTTCATGTGTTTTGTGGTATTATAATAAAATTAATTTCATCTTATATAAAAATTATATATAATAAAATAGGTTTAAAACAAGTCACCTTCATTTTATTTATTTTTCAATGAAACTTTCATGTTGGGAAATATCATTAAATTATCAAGGGAATCATTTAAATTATCAATGTTATGGGTAAAAAGTATCTAATGTCAAATAACTAGATGTTAAGGATTCAAATGTGACAAAAACAAATACCCATGTATTAAGGAAATAAATCAACTCAACCATAAAACATATTATATTTGAATTTTTTTAGTCTCTGGTGAATCTTTTGTGATTATAATATATATATATATATATATTATTTAGTATTTTATGTTCTTCCAAGTATTCACTTTATCACACTATAAAAGAATACCACATCTCCCTTATTATACACAAATAATTTGTATTTTATAATGTATAATAATTATAATAATAACATTCTATTATAATTAATCAGTTCCAATATAATATAGTATTTTTAAATGCACATTGTTTTGAAGATACCTGTGTAATCCAAAATAGGTTTCGCAATTTTGAGGTGCAACTCTTAGATGAATACAATTGATTTCATTTCTTCACCTACATCCTATAAATTTATTTTACCAATACTATTTTATTAATAAAGTATCATATTTTTATTTTTATTTTATTGAAAAAAAATTTAAAAACGTTTTCAGACTATTTTCCATCATATGGAAACCGATAACATCCCTCCTGTGTACACACAACTTAACATCTCCAAATAGCAGTGTAATTAAATTTTCATCCGAACATTACATGGATGGTTCTGAAGTTGTAACTATGGAATATATAACATATTTATAAAATATTATTTCATTATGAATTATTAAATAATATATATATATTCCTACCTTATAGTAATTTGGAAAAATATAATGTCACTCGTGTATCTGTGTGGACTTCCACATCTTTGATTTATTATTCATTTTAAATTTACATAGATGGTAATAAGGACTGATTTAGTGAAAATATATATTTTATATGTCACATAAATTATTTTATATGGTAAATTCTTAATTACCATTCTAAAATTCTATCTGCTGAAATTTGAAAACAACAACAATGTGTACATATGACCTACCGTCTACATCAAATGTGTAATACATTTTATATCCCAGATATCAATGGATAACTCAAAAGATATATATAATGATTAGATATGATATTTATATCCTTAATAAAGATTTATAGTTTAGTAACCTTATGAAATATAAATGTATTAAAATTACCAAACAAAAACATATATGAGAATTATTAAAATTAATGATCTAAAATGATTTTTTTGTAATAATTTATTAATAATTGGTTTTTGAAATGTTATAAGTGGGTATCATTTGTAATTATAGTTATGTATTTCATTCTTCTATATATTTTAATATAAATAAAACAATTTTACATTTAATTTAAAATAATATTTTTTGTAATTAAATTTTCTACACATAGTCTCTTCATTGAATAATTATCATTTCAATGATATGATAATTATAAAGTGTTTCATCATAATTTCTATATTTTGGAGATATATTTGGTAATATTAACCTATAATAATAATATTATATATATATACTTCCCTATTAATTTATTTAACATTATTACATATTTTGTCATGATTAATAGTTTTTAAATTCTTGTTTATTCATTCATTAGGATAATATTGGAATGATAAAAAATATTTATGAATTTATTTAATAGTATCTCATTTCTTGGTATTAATATTATTCTCATTGAAGTGATATTATAATTTTTCATAAATAATATATATATTTATATATATTCTTTACATCTAGATATTTTATGAGTTTCTATGTTTCTTTCAACATTCCCTCTCTTTGAATTATGATTAATTTTAATAAATAATTAAAAACAATGTTGTTATTATTTCTCTTTTTGAGGATGTGTATATTTCTTTATCCATATTATTCCGAATTGTTTTTCAAAATCTGTTATTATTTAACTAGATGATTTATTAACGAAATTTTAGGTTATATTAGAAATTTTAAATTATATTAATGGAATCATTATAATGTTTCTTAAAAGAGACGTTTTGACAATAAATAAAATAAGAAAATAGTTTTTTCTATTTAACGTATACACTAATAACATATTTTCCTTTTTGTGTAGCCATATTACACTATTTACAATATTTCATAATTTTTCAATGGTTTTAATAGGAATACTATTCAAAAATTTCTTTTTTGTTTACTTCACTTAAATTTTCTTGATTTCACTAAGGAATATAATTTTTATTATAAAATGAATATTTATAATGAACTGATGGTCATGTTTTATCAACTATTAATTTCATGTTCCTTAAAATTCTGTTGAAAAATTCATGTTTCTAGGACTGTTTATCATTTTTCATCAATTTTATGTTATTTATCTACTTTCTTTTAATTCATTGATATTTTATTTTGAGACCAATATATAATTTATTAATACAGTGTTTTACGTTAATTAACAGGGGAAATATTATTTTTCAATATTCCTTACTCAATATGGTTATTTATTGAGAATTAATTGTTTATGTGTTAAATTCAACATTATATATATGGGTAATGTAATTTATAAACAATGGCAGATGGGGAGTAGTTGTAGATATCCCAAAAATCCATTACCAGTTCCCATGTGACAAAATTGTAAAAAAAATTATAAAATAGGTTTATCCAATATACCTACCCATCAATTAGACATTATTTGAACAAGGCCTTTGTTGTAAATATATCGTGATGTTTGAGATAATGAAATATAATTTAAAGGAATTACTTCATTTATAATTTGTTTATTATTATCCATTATATTAAAATATTAAAATTATCAATGCATGCATTTCATGCACAATTTTTTTATTAAATGGAATCTATTTTTATTTATTTACCTTTCTATATAGATTAATGTTTTTGTCAAGATTTATTCCATATTACAAAACCCTTACTGAGCATTTGACGTTACCATTTGTTTTCTTCTCGTATAATTCCAACATGTTTAGCATCATTGATATATAAGAATATTCTTGAGAAAATAATTATGTTCTAAAATAATATAATTTGTTTCATTTTTCGTTTTAATTTTTATATGAGAGAAAATAATGTATCAAGTTTAAATAATTGAGTATATTATTATATATATTAATATGTGATCACTTTATGTTGTGTCAATATAATTATATAATTATAATATGAAATATATAGGGGTCCACATATTTAAATAAATGAAATGAAATATATCATATATGATATTATATATAAGAATATGATTTTCATGGATAATTATAATAAATATTAATTTATTATAATGGCGGTCACCACTCTTAAAAATCAATCTGGATATGAGGAAAGAGTTTTTAATCTCAATTTGTCATCATTGAGATATATCTTAATGTTATCCAGTAAATTATTATGTCTATGTTCTATATACTTCACGAGACTATATTTTTGAATCATATCAATATTTAACGCATTATATTGACACATACTTATGATTCAATATAATAAAATTAATTTTTATTAAATTATTACAAACATCATAAGGGTTTTATGTCATAATCTCATTTTTTTCCTGTAATGATTGTGATTAAATTGAATGATATTAAAAAAATTTGTAAATAGCCCCCAATTTTTTAATTATTTTCTAATCCTAAGGTTCTTTCATTAGAAAATATTTTTTCCATTCATTTTCCTTCCTTTATGTTTCCAATATCTCATTAAGATGCTTTTATGGATAATAGACCATACTTTTTCCCTTTCCTTGAGAATATTTTTAATATGTTGGAATTTTCATTAAAATATTTTCAATGGTTTTCGATAAATAATAAATAATTGTTAAACAAATTTTTTTAATTTTTTTATTTAATATAAATTTTTTTTAGTTATATTCTTATCACAATATAAATTGGGTGATTTAGTCTTCTTATAGATACTGTATGCAGAGATTTTGTTTAATATTCTATACAAGAATAGAATTATATAGCATTATAAATCCACTTTTCATTGAATAAAAAATCATATTTTTTACATCATTATTTGTAGATAAATTTTTTTCATCAGTATTTAGAAAATTTTCAGAATAAAAAACAGTGATTTGAAATAAACATGGTGTTTTTACCTGAAATGTTTCAGTAAACTCTTACACCAACTTTTATCTATATAAAATCCTTTTATGATTATTACATTTTACAAGGGTTATAATTCAATGTTACAATCATTCTTCATTCTACATATGGTTTCTAATTATGAAGAAGAAATTTTTATGAAACCATTATCTGTTCTACAATTTACGATTTGATGATACAATGATTGATTTATTTTCTTATGGTACACAAATGATGGTTATCCTTTATGTGACACGTGGGCCCAAAATTATATATCCCTGAAATGAATTATGTAATCAGTTATATATCAGAAGATAATAATGAATTCAATAGGGAGTAACACTAATTTAGTAAGGGAATTTAACAAAAAAGAAAGTCTTGGGAGTGCACCTTACTATTGAAATGATGGAATGTCGCATGATCCTAATATAGTCTGATGGTTTTGGAAGTGATACATTCCTAATAATGTGATTTTCATTGATATTATATATTATTCTAAATTATTTATATTCCTTGTATTATATTTTCATAGATCATGATTGATTATAAATGCTTCCACTCTATTATGTATTATGTCGTCTGATTGAAAAAAGCATACATATGGTTTCATTATTACTGATCTTTCACTAATAGGTTTGATTGTTGTATGTCTTGATCTTGTTCTTATAAAATTATTCTAATCTTATACTCACTTGTTATCATGGATTAATATCTATTATCTATACCCATAATGGTAATATTTTCTCACCCCTTATTATGATTACCTTCACTTAGTAATATAGAATGGTATTAAGTATGATATATTTTAGATGGGATATATTTTTTATGAACATATTTAGAAATTTTGTAAATTCTTTTATACTATTTTATTATATATCTGTGATTCTAATGATACTAGTCACCTATGGTCCATAGGAATCTATTATTGTGAAATTTATTGAATATTTTTCTTACAAGATTTAAAATTTGTGCATGAAATGTATGGGTATCTATAATATGATTGTTTTTATAAAACTATTTAGGTATATGAATGTGTTCATGATTGATGTGGTCTGGGGATAATGGAGAAGGTGATTTTGGAAGATTATGTGATCATACTTTTAATAATATTTATGATTCATATTTGTTATCTAAAATTTTGAAGATTTCTTATTGAATGAATTAATTGGAACATGTAGATCTATTTTTATATTTAGGTTTTGGGGAATGAATTGTTCCTTGTTCTTATAATGGTTTATTCAGTATTATGTTAAAGTTTTGGTTCTTACAAATATGATAGAAATCAAATGACTATCCTTTTATAAAGTTGTAACTATCAAAACTTATGATAATTTTATTTTAGTAATTAGAAAATTTAAAATTTTAAAATTTTAAAAATCAACTTTTCATTCATCGGTTTATTAAACATGATTTGAAAACTGATTATTTCCCAAATTATTAAGTGATTTATTTATACTTTTAGAAAGGAAAAAACCATGAATGTATATTTTCTGATTTTAATTTTCTAAAAGGAAAAATTAATTCTAATAAATAATGAAATATTGAAAAAACTGTTGAGTATTCTATGGACACGATAATTATTCTTTGAGGGTATGAATTTGGAAACTCATGAAAAATTTTATGATTTTATATGTGTAGTTTAAGAAATATTTATTTTCAAAATAATACTTTGTTAATTATGTTTAAATATTAAATTATGTTCTAAAGAATTTTAATATTATTAATAATCATTATCATTTTTATATATTAAATATAAAATTATGAATATTTAGTTTCTATAAGTATTTGAGAAATTATCACCGTAATAATTTTATATAAAAGAATATTATGTTTGATATCTTCTGAATTATATGGCACAATGTTTAGATGTACCGTGGTATAATTCCTAAAAACTAATTTTATAAACTATCCATTGAAATTAACTATATTTATAATAGAATACACATTAATAATTATATGCAAAACTATTTTTTTAAATACCAATGTATGAATTATATACTATGGAATAACCCATAATGTTTTTATATGATCATTTAATCTTAAAACAACAATTTTATGAAGAATTATATTATTATACATATTATGTAAAAAATAGATAATGCTTACTAATAAACTATTATTTCAGTAAATTTAATTGGTGGTATATTTATATAAATTAATTAAAATTTATTACTTTATTATCAATTACTATGTAGTCAAAATAGTATAATTTTAATACAATAGAATCACTTTTCAAAAATTTGTTTTATATGTGAAATGTATTTTTTTGATGGTTAACAATATAAATAAATATTAACTAATTAATTAAATAGAATTTGTATAATATATATTTAATAAAATATTTCAACAATAATTGACATTTTTTATTATGTATGAAATGAAAATATATCCTGGTTTCTTTTTAATAATGAATATTTTATTAAAATCATATTTTTACCATTTTGTGTATCTCTATTAGAAATAAATTTAAAAAATTTAATTTGTTTTAGGTTATTAAGTGAAATTTATTTTTTTATTCATAATTCCCTTATTATATTAGGCAAAATTTTTATTAATGTTTTGAAAAAAATATGTTTGGGGAGAATATTGAAAAATATTGATTTTAGAAGTACATTAAATTTTATGATTTCATTATGTTATATACATGAATATAACAAATGTGAAATATTATTTATTAAAGAAAATATTTTTGGTGTAATTTCATACATTTATAATTAATTTTATGAAATTGGAAATCTAATCTTGTGTTTTTGGGTAGTAAATTTTATATTACCATTATAAAATACAATTTCTTGTTCATTGAATCTAATAGTGTAGTTGGAAATTTATATTCAAACTTTTTACTAATATAAATTTCAAAATATCTTTAGTGTATTATAAATAATTAGTTAAAAAAATTTGAAACATCACTATTCATGATTATTTGGCCTATATATGTGTAAACTCATTTTTACACAAAATAATGTATTTTTACTAAATTGTTTTTTATACACTAATATTAAAAAGAAATTATTTTTTCGAAATTTTTTAATGAGTGTATTATTTTATATTATTATTTACGTTGTTTTATTTTAGTGATATGTTCATTATAATTTTTTTTCAAATAGTTATGATACCCTGTTAAAATGTTTATCTCTATAGTTAAGGGGAAAAGGTTTCATATGGGAATAAACTAAGTGATAAGGATTACATTACCTATAACCCCTATCCTAATTTTGAATTATTAATTTTAATTGGATAAGAACCTTATTACATTTAAATTTATTTATTTTTTATTTCTACTTAATTGAATATGGCATAGATTATATAATAAAGTTCTATGTTTGAAGAAAATTTCCACCCACAAAAAAATAATAGTGAATACCATATCATCAATTCCAAAAAAACATAAATGAGTAATTTATCTCATCAAAAATAAACCCCAATACCTTCCCAAAAATTATTTATATTACCTATAGTATATTGGCTCTCAAAAAGGTTATTGTAGAATAATTTTGTTTTAATAAAAAAAATTTCCAGAAGATGATCAAAACACTTTAACCAAGATTTTTCATTTCATTTCCATTTCTATCGGTATTAAAAATTTAGTATCTACCAACATATAATAAAATTAGTATATTACATACCCTCATATTTTATTATATTAATTTCAGGATCCTTATTCATCTATATTTTCATCCAATTAGAAATGCAATCTTCACTTGTGAATATGTGTAGACATCTATAACAAACAAGAAATGTGTTTCATTTTCCAAAACCACCTCTGATGGATGATTATTATAATCGAATTATATTATTTATATGATATTTATGATATATTGAAATTTTGTAATGAAAATATTTATTATATTTTCTTACCCAACCAATTCATGGAAAATAGTAACATCGATCATGTGTATGTATAGAGCACGATTTTCCTGAATCAATGTATTTTTTTCTATACTGACTAAAATGGGTGGTAATCTAGATAGATTGAATGAATTTATTTTTTATTTATAATATGACAATTATTGTATATTTATATACTTATATGTATATTTATTTTTCTCTAACTAATTGAAAAATGTAAACAACTCTCATGTGTAATAGCAGATTCCACAATAGGTCAACGATGCATTTAATTTATCAATACAATATCGCGTGAATGATAACAAGATATAATTTAAGGAATATATTTTATTTATATAAAATTATTAATCATTTTTAAATGTTATATTTTTATTTTAAATTATCATAATTCTTCAATTTTAGTCATCATAACAAACTATGAATTTTCTGGTTTTCCACCAAGATGAAAAAATGCTATATTATCAATGACATTACTGATTGAGGAATATTATATTCTGGTTAATATATTATGTTCTCCATATTATAGAATATTAAAATAATTATTTTTAATTTTTATTATAATTAATACCTTCTATGAAATAATCACTTCACTAAAATGTAATTTTCAAGAAATTATACAAAATCATTACCATTTATTCCATGAAATATCCATATTAATCCAAAATAATTTTTAAAAAATAAAAATATTCATTAATATGTATGTGATTACCAAAATAACATTTTTCATGGATAATAACTACTAAATCGAAACACACATGACAAAAAGAACATTTAGACACCGTAATATTGATTCAAATGACGAATTATTAGTAAAAGTGATGAAAGTATTAATAGTCAATCTTATCCTATAGTGAATTTATAATAAGGTTTTGGTATAGTTTAACATTAAATATATATTTTTTATATATTGATATTGGATCTCATTTGATGAAGTCCAATTCTATGGAAAGGGATTATATTTCAAACCATGTTGAAAGTGTTTTAATATTTACCTTTGAAACAAATTTTAATTGTATCTTTGGTATATAGAATTCAATAATTATGAAATGAAAAATATAAACTAGATGTTTAAATTAATTTTAACCTATTTATAATTTCACTTATAAATCTTCAAAACTAAATTTACTAACGATTGTAGTATTTTTTATCATTTAAAAATTGTGAATGGAATCTTTTCCTACAATGTATATATACAATGAATTTTTTAATTTTCATATAAATTAGTCATTTATAGGATTCCTCTATAAGTTGTCAAAATATTAATAGACTATCATATTCCAAAACCATCTAGAAATATTCTTATGGGATTCCAAATGAAAATTAAATTTATTTTAATTTTTACTAAAATCACAGATGTTCTTCAATATATGCTTTCAAAATGATATTTTATGAGTATTAATGATAGAAAAAAACATTTTTATATATTATATTTATGATATGGTATAAGTAAATTTTTTATGATAAAAACCAATCTTGATATAATCGATGATGTTGTGTGAACCTGATATAGCTCTCCTATGGTTTAGGTAATTTGATTGAGTAAATTAAAAATATGATACGCTTATGATATTATGGAATTTTACCAATTTGGATATTATATCTGGTAGGGGTCTTGTAAGGGTTCTATGATGATGATATTGATGAAATTAGAATGTAAAATAAATCATTTTAAAAACATATATATTATTAGTTATATTGAAAATTATATAAAACTAGTCACTTTATAAACATATAAATGTTATCCTAAAAACCAATATTTCAATACTCAATAATGAAAACATTTCTGGTCATAAAATTTTTTATTTGGATATGGGAGACGCATTAATTCTTTTCAATTCCAATAGTCAATTTTACAAAATAAATTTTTTTCATATTAAATAACCTTTGACTATTTTTTTTGGAAAATGTTATATCCCATTTATATGATGCAAATAAATTCTAAAAGGCCCGTGAAAAAATCATATAGTTATATTAAAAAAATTATTTATGGATGATTAATCACATACCAACTAAATTTATAAAAATATCTTATTTTTATTGTGACATCCCAGAATCCACTGAACTGTTCCCTAAGTAGTTGGTTCAGATGAATTGATACACATCTACTCATATTCTTTTTTTTTCAGACCAACTGCGAGTGTTCAAGGTAGTTCAATGGAGATACTATAACCTCATGATAAGAGTATCTCAACGATGATATTAAAAGTTAAATAATAGAATTATAATAAATAACTATCATAAGAAGGTAAATATCAATATTTAATAAATAACCAAAATAAACACTATCCAGTATCCTATACAGAATAATGTAATGACATTTATGTAACATAAAGGATAAAAAATCTGGGATCTAATATATGTATAAAAGAAGGAAAAAAGATTAGAAGGACTCTCTCTAATAGCATCATGTTCCATAGATCAGTCGTATTCCCCTACTCCCATTCTATAATAAACATAGTTATCATCAACTAGGTTCTTTTCCCAATCCCAATTGAAATCCAAATAATAATACGAGGTAACATTGCCATCCTGGATAAGTTGTGAGATAAAATCAGTAGGCCACCACCAATACATACTAGTAAAGGAATATTATTAAAGTGTGAAGATATAAATGGAAATTACTATAAGAAACCATAAAGGGGGTTTATTGTGGTTCGTGAAAGATACCAGGATGACATTACCTACATAATCCCATTCTAGATAATCTCAAAAAAGCAACCACATGTATAAACATAAATAGACCATATAAGAAGTGACAAACTACTACATGCTTGGAATCTTGGTCTAACTTATGAAACCATAATCTACAGTATGATTCTAAATATTATTTGGGGGTGAAATGTATGGTATAACAATATTAGGGGACACTATACCCGGTATCACATCAGTGGGCCCACTATGCCTGAATTATAATGGTCTGGTCACCATGCCTTGTATCTTGTCAATAAGGGTAGTGACGTATTTATATATTTGTACGGGTCTTCATTCCCAGTATCATATTAATATGGTCCCCATACCCAAATCAAATCAATAGTGTCACCATGAACAAGTCATAAAAATAGGGGTCACTATGACCATTATCATTTAAGTAGGGTTTGTATGCATATATCATCGTTTTTTGGTCTCCATTCTTATGTATCATTGTTAGTTAGGGTCTCTAAGTCATTCTATCATAGTTAATAAGGGTATCCATGCCCATATATCATATTAGTATAAGGGACACAATTCCTAGTTATAATTAGGAATAGGGGTCACCATTCTCAGTATCATATTATAGATAAGTAAGCAATAGCCTTATTAAGAGCCAATAGGTAGTTGATAATTCAATGAAATAATACCTTAATAGGGTTCTTACAATTGTTCAATTTTAAATATGTTATGTGCTCACACAAATAACATCCATTAGAATCATTATATATTGATAAGTATTTTAGTCATGATACACCAAAATAATATTCCATTTCATTTTTTGTATCATAATTAAAATTCAATCCAAACACAACAATGGGGTTTTTTGTTAAATGAACATTATGGTCCAATCAACATATAAAGGGAACAGCTAATGGTTTGTCACATATTGAGGTTGAATGAACTCTAACATATAATTAGAACAAATATGTTCATTAGATTAGAGAATAAAGAATAAATTTAATGCAATTTCATTTTATGGGGAACATATGGTGAGAATGTAATGTTACATAATGTAACATAATATAAATCATCTCCACATCGATGAATAATTACATGACCACAAAACCCATGTCTGTAGAGGAGATATCATATAGTATCAAACATTTGTCTTGTATAGATTGAGGAAAAATGGAGAAACATTAGAACATCCTAAAAATAAGTCATATGATCATACACCTAAATAAATACCTCATCAAAAAGAAATATTATTACTGGAATACGATGAATATAGTAATTACCATCATGCATCACATGTGATTATCATAAGACGTATTAGTGTTGGAATCGTATATTTATCCATGAACGTCGTTCAAAAGAGAGGAATTTATTAAAAGAAGAAAAATGATTCCTTTTCCCACTAGAAGTAGAGAAAATAAGATTGGGAGTGAACATAATATGAATTAATGGAATTTTTTATATTTAACCAAAAAATTAGGTCTTACAGTTTGGATGCACAGTTGGAAAAACCAAGTGTCATCCATTCTTATCCCACATTTTAAAATGAGGGCCCACACTCTTTCGAAAAACATGATAAAATTATTCTATATACCTTAAACAAAATCTATAGAGAATATATATTGATGTACGAACATGGGTGCATGACTAGGAAAACCCATGACTAACTGTGCTTTCATGTGTTTCCGTTATCCATCCACGGTTACAGGATTTGAACATGTTATGTGTACACTCATTTTCTACAAACCCTCACTAGAAATCCATATTATGTAAAAATAATTGTAAAATACTGAATACTATAGGATACATACCTCATAGAAAAGGTGGGTTCTGATAGTCTCCTCCCTTAAAATAATATTTTCATTTAGTAACCATTCTATGGGAAGAAAAATATAATCATGGAATAACCCTGACCAATAAGCATATATGTTGGCCTCTTGATCCCTTGTATTTCCAAATACATAGCTCTTCTACCATAGAACAAATACTAAAGTCATATATCCACATCTGATATCCTTCGTGCTTCAATAAATGAATCGAATAGAATAGACATCAAAAGAGGAATCAAAATCATACAAAACATCCTCTAGATCATATGTATGAGAAGCTAAGACATTATAATGGTGAATATCTGAAATTTGGAAGATTTAATTCATGGAATAATACCTATATGGTAGTAAAAATATATATTCTATCAACATGAATCAATCCAGAAGCTATAATTTCCCAACATAATGAGGAAATAACTAACATTGCCTCTATATACATCTATTCACTTGTCTTGCTGATATTGACAAGAAAAAACAGTCTCTGAGAATGAACTCTAGAGGTCATCGATGATGACTAACTAGAGATGTTATTCTAGAATGAGAAATAGAAACATGGTTCCTAATATTTTATACCTTTTCTGATGTCTCTTGTTTACAAATAGTACCTTGTTGCACTGTCTCTATTTCTTATATCTAGTATAGGCTTGAAAAGCACGTCCTACTGTACAATGCCTTATACAGATTCATCTATATCATTTCCTTAATTCTAATATTGTAGGACAAAATGTGATGGATATACATTTCTAAATAACATATTTAATCAAGGATTCATGGGAAAAGTATGTTTTAAAAGATATTTATATTCTAATAATACATGAAATTTTTTGGGGGGGTTAAAAGATATTCCATTAAGTTTCAACCTACTCAAAGAAATATTTAACCTCTGCTAGATCATTGATGTGAAAAAATAATCCTAAAAAAATGTTATAATGGGGGCCACTTGTAATTTTATAATCTCATGGACATCTAGTAATCCTATCTCATTAACTAAGGATGTCTTATATATAGAAGGAATGAATGCTAAATTTATCAGTTGATCAATGAAAACCCAAATTGTATCTCTACCTCAAGGAAACTATAGTAAGAGAACTAAAAAATCAATTTCAACATCCTCTAATTTCGATTCTTTGATTAGTAGAGGATACAACAATCGGGACATCCATTGGACTTCCTCCTTTACCTACTAACATGTTGAACACCTTGTGATAAAACCAGGAATACAATGGTTCCTCCAAGACCACTAATACCGATGACACATATCTTGATACAAATTTTAAATACATGTATGATCTAACCACTAAGACCAATGTGTTACATACATCAACTACCCTCACATATCTATAGAAAACTATATACTCTCATGTATAGCCAAAATTTCATCATCATTGATAGACCAATCTGGAGGAGGGTTCTCACATGAGATATTATCCCATAGGACCATGTGTTTTGGATATGAATAAAGGCCCATATTTAATCTCACTATAATTAAAAATGTCTTTGATATAATTGCAAGTAAAAAATGTAGCTGATGTTCACGAACATAAATGTTCGTCATATAAAATTGTGCCATAGTTTCTCACCTGGTACCTATAACCTAAACCATCTCCATCTAACTACTCATACTCATAAGATCAGTAAAAAACATTTCCATTATAAGGAGTATAAGAAATATCATAGATTAAGTAATCATGTTATTTAAACCACATTCATTTATTATGATTCAATACATTTTAAGTAAATATATACCTCAATTTTATTTGGTCTATACACACCACAAAATTCTCTCCTGGTAGGAACTAACTCCAATAAATCAAGGCATGCACAAAAACATCGAACTTAAAATCACAAGTTAGGTAAATCTTCTCATGTGTCCCCAATAACCACAAACTACACACAATGAATCAGTCCTCCTATATCAGATCTTCTCCAAACCCTATACACGATGCTTCAAAATAAATTGTATATCTTCTTTCTAGATCTGTAAGAAGTAGGATATTCATAGATGTTATTCTATCTTTCATTTCCTAAATGTTTGTCTCATATGAATATGACTATATAAACTATACATCATTCTTCTTAAATCTCATTAGAGGTGATTCCAATTGCGATAGATCATTTATATAGAAACCTATAATAACCAGATATTCTTGGGACACAATGTATATAAAAGATATTCATGGGTTGAACCTTGGTAACCACATCTCTCAACTTCTCTAGATACACAGATAATCCTTCCTCGAATATAATATCACCCCAAAAGAGACCCTTCGTGATCTAAAAACAGAAGTTATTAAGCATATCATACAATTGATCCACTCTCAGTGTATTAAAAATAGTCACATGATATTTAACATGGTTTCTTTTCAAATGAGAATACAATAATATGTTGGCTATCAAGACACTGATAATGAATTACATTTTAGAGTGAAAAGTAAATTAATAAATGACATAGAGATGTATAGAACGTTTTAGAGACTAGACAATATGAAAATATATTCATATAAATTGTACTGACTTTGGAAGTCCATATATGGTATATTTGACATTTTTACATGAACCTGATGAGATCCATATCACATTTCAACATTCAAGAAAAAAATTGATCCAATAATCAAGTAGAAGAGATAATCCATATGATGTACTGGATACCAGTTCCTCATAGTAATTTTATTCAACATCCAATAATCCTCAAAATGACTAAGGGTTATATCCACCTTCTTGGAGAAAAGGACTAGTGAACCCCATGGAGAATGTATTGGGTCATATAAAAATGGTAAGCACTAAATCCTCTAGAAATCACTAGAAATCATACAACTCCATAGTCTCCATACTATATGGAGGAATCAATACCAGTGTAGATCAAAGCATTAGCTATATAGTACAGTCTACCTATGTCTCTAGAGGTATCCGAAAAAATTTATCGGGGAAAACATCTATGAAAAAGTAGAATAAAAGACAGAAACCAGATTAATGTATTCCCTATTAATCTATATAAGGCTTGAAATCATGGTTTTAACATAAGTGTGATTAATATTCTATTGTATATCTATACATTACAAACCTGATATTTTGTGAAGTTGTTTTCAAATTAATTTAATCTTTTTCATATTTTTCATTTCACGCAACACAGAAAATATTTTTTATGTTATTAAAAAAGAAAGTTTATACAAAAATATAAAAAAACAAAGTTATCATCCAATAAATTAAGAATAATATTTTAAAA
Organism: Viscum album; assembly: GCA_963277665.1. Lineage (NCBI taxonomy): Eukaryota > Viridiplantae > Streptophyta > Magnoliopsida > Santalales > Viscaceae > Viscum > Viscum album. The sequence continues at coordinate 192,109 of CAUJRU010001170.1, forward strand.
TCCTTAGTCAAAACAAAAAGCCCGAAAAACATTACACAAAAGATTGACTTTCATCAATGGCTTGCATAACACGCAAGACGGAGTACTACAAAACTATAAAATATGATTATAAATATTTATATTTAGTATAATAATATATAATCTATAATTTATTTTAATTTTAATGAATAGGATTAAATAAATTTTTAAAATACATGGTTTTAATCATTATTTACCAATTAAATAGGAATGGTTATAAGAACCAACTGAATATAAATGGAATTTGTTTTATAGAAACCTATTTTTATACTAACAATGTTGTTTTATATTGATAAATAAAATTAATTACATTTATATAATGATATTAATGAAATATAAAATTTATACTTTCAATTATATATTTTTTATATTCGTCTAGTGTATTTGATTAGCAAAATATAAGAACAAACTCAAAAATTTTCATGAAACAAATATTTTTATAAAGGAAATTTTACCACCATTTAATGGAGATACTATTTTTAAAAATTTTCTGAAAATTTTATAAATATCATATATCAAAATAAACTTCTTATTTGAAATTA